>CAUYON010067439.1:0-17374 GCA_963573935.1 Arctocebus calabarensis | reverse complement strand
TCCAATGTGTTAGTCTGGCAGAGTCCGGACCCTTCAGCTCACGCCAGGGCTCCCCGGGTCTCCGTGCTTCCTAGTAGTGTCCCTTTCTGATCGTTAAACTCTGAGTTCCACACTTCAGTGGAATTTTCTCTGATTAGGGCTTGTGGGTTGGGACCTGCTGTCCTCCCTGTGGGAGGGGCCAACTGCCCCTCTGCCGGGCAGAGGGAAACAGTCTGCAACAGTTTCCACGGTTAAGAACTATATGTCAAACGCGTCAATCCTCCCGATCTTTGTGTCTCACCATCTGCCCTTCCACTCCAATAGTTCGCACAGGGAAAGTTCCAGAGCTCCCACCCTCTCACCTGCTGACCTGGGAGAGATGGGCTACGGGACCGTCTCTGCCGCCATCTTCCAGCACTCTCTCAGGGATCATCTTCTTGCTGAGTTCATTGAACTCATATTGTTGTTTTATTTCAGACTAATATTAAGGTACAAGCGATTAGGTTATATTGTTTGTGATTGTTATGTAAAGTCCAAGTTGTGGTTGAGCCCTTCACCAGGAAGTGTGCCATGTGCCCTTACATTGTGCTTAGTAGGTGAGAGCTTACCAACTCCCTCCCTTCTCCCCATCCCCTTTCCTTCTTCTCCCTATTTTTTTTTTTTATCTTACTTGACCTATCTGATGTATTGTTAGAGACTTTCTTCTCAAAACTTTTTGTAGGTTCTCCTTTACTACTGGTTTTCCTCTTACCTTCTGGCTATTCATTTAAAAATTCCTCTAAGAACTCTTATTTCTCTCTGTGCTTCTGAAATGATGGTTCTCTAAAGAATTAGTTTCTCAGCCTCTCTTCTGACTTACAACCTTTATCTGTGTGAAATATTTCACTTATTAATTCAACCCATAAATCATAGACTCCCAGCTCTACATGTATACCTCTGGCTTCAAACCCAAATTGATTGTGTGATCCTCCAAGCTTATCCTTAGTAGCAAATTCAAAACTCTTCGAAATCCAACCCCTGCCTCCCTTTTAGCCTAATGACCTGCCACGTCTCTATTCTAGCCACATGAAACTTCTCATAGTTCCTCAAATGCAATATGCTATTTCACTGCTCTGAATGCCCTTCCTACTCTTGTTTATCTAGAAGGCTCCTACTTGTCTGACGAGATTTGGCTCACTTGTCACCTACTTTGTGACACTCTCTCTGACTCCTCTCCTGTTATAGATCAATTTTATAATGCTTCCATTTTACAGTATCCTTTGCACATGTATCTTTATATATCCATTCCATTGCATGGTAAATGTTTACATGTCTGCTTGAGCAACTTGAGGTAGGAATTTAATTTGTGATTATTTCGATTTTGCAGTCATGTCCGTCATTATAGCCCTAATACACAGCACAGAGTCTGGCATGAAAAAGAAACAAGGACATTTGATGAACAAATGAATTATGCCTTCCATCATCCCAAGTGTTACCTCTTGTATCTACTCTTGCCTTCCATGGGTTGTCACTATCCTTGAAGTGCTGCAGCACTTCTGATGGATTCTAGAAGTTTAAGCACAAAAAATTTTAAAATTATCTAGGCCAAGAGAATAATTTTGTATACATTTTAAGGAGATACGTGTTTATTTGTGGAATTAGCCATAAAAATATGGTCCTGGTCTATACAACAAAGTTTTGAAAGACATCAAATAAGTTTGATTACCTGAATGAAAATTAAATTGCCAGTCTTAAGAGAATCAGATAGCCAGTCTGATGAGAAATTCAACAGATATAGCTTCAACTTTGTCTTCTGATTCTAAATGGCTTTCCTGATGTTGATACTTTGAGAAATCAGTGTGCTTTTTTCCTGGGATGGGTGAGGGTCTAAGCATTTACAGCTTTCTGACTTCCTTGAGGGGCTCATAGTGGGCTGGCCATGCCACAGGGTTAGTGCCTGGCACACTGCTCCACACATGTTTTGTGCTCAATAGACATGTGCTAAATGAGCAAGGGGATATTTTGTTAGCACTTCTTATACAGAGTGAAAAGTATGGTGACAGAATATGGCCCTTGTGTCATAAAAGTCTGAGTCTGGCTTATGTGGCACACTTTCTTGATATTTTGAGAGTTTTTCTCCTTGACATGGAGATCTCATTGAGACCACAACTTGTTGATGACCTCCAGGTTTGCCTTCTTCTGGAGCACAACTTTTTTCTTCTGTACTCAAGTATAAAAATACCTGTTGAATACCTGTTGTTTTACCATTTCAAGCTCCATGATTCTAGAGACAACTTGATTATTTCTCTCTCACCTTCCTCTGGCTCATTTCCTTTAGAGAACAGAACTCTCACCTAAATTAAATGAGATCTTTTCTAAAACAGATATGTCAAATGCACTGAGCAAAACATATGAAAAACCCATTAACCCTTTAAGATGACATTAACAATAAAAGTAAAGAAAATAAACATTTAAAATAATATACTTAGATTCAAGTCTCTTTTTGTCTAAATAATCCCATCTTTTATTAGATTTAAAAATGTAATTCTTACTCCAATATGTCAAAGGAACTAGGTATTAGATTATTATTATACAAAATTCTTTTACCAGAAGTGCTTATATGATAACATAGGAAAAAATATTCAGTAATTAAATAAATTGTAGACTGTGTTAAGTGACAAGCAAATTTACTAACACTGGTAATTTATATGTAAATCAGAGAAACAGTCAATCTAACATTGCATTTCATAATTTTTTAAGACAGAAATGATTAAACATGTAAATTCAAATTTAAATTATTCATAACCACAGTAGCTGTAATATTAGCTTTAAGCATTATTAAAAGTAAATGTTTTGATAATTTGATAAATCACATATCAAATTTGTGATAAATCAAAGTGTTTTTAATCTTTAATATGAGTTTTATATCTCCTAACCCTCCCTGCCCTGCATCATGACCAAATATTCTAACTTTGTTACAAGGCTCTCTCTATCTGAGCCTCTTGAAATTTTTATAACTAATGGGGACTAGACTCTCTCTTGCTAAATCTTTCTTTAAGAGGAAATTTTCCACAGGAGAAAATAAATCCAGAAACAAGATTAATGCCATGCTATCCATCCGTCACATTCTGTATTTTAGCACATCTGCTTTTTTGGTTTCTAAATTCAGAACATAGTCTATTTTTTGCTCTACTTATAACCCCCCAAAATTTAGGAAAAAAAATCTAACTTTATATAAAATCCTAACTTGGAACTATGGTGTCTAATTGGTTGCCACAGATACACAGATGGATTGTATTCAACCTTGTTTGCAGACTAAAAGCTAGTCTGTTGTGCATCCAGTTTAGATAATAAAACACATCACATATTCTACAGTCTTTCTTTTTTCAAAACCATCAAAGACTTCATCTTGCATCTATCATAGATAAAGTATAAATCAATTCACACTGATCTCTAACCAGCACACTAGAAGATTGATTTTGTATACATTTTAAGGAGATGTGTGTTTATTTTTTGTAATTAGCCATAAAAATATAAGCTTGGTCTATATAATAAGGTTATGAAAAACATCAAAAAAAGGTTTGATTACCTATGACTTCATTAGATCTTAATATTTCAAGATGATAGTAATGGGCCAGTTGTGGTGGCTTATACCTGTAACTCCAGCACTTTGGGGGAGCCAAAACCAAATGATCACTTGAGGCCAGGAGTTTAAGGCCAGGCTAAGCAACATTATTCTATAAAAAATAGAATAATTAGCCAGGTGTGGCAGTGTGGACTTGTAGTCCTAGCTCCTTGGGAGGCTGAAGTAGGATGATCACTTGAGTCTAGGAGTTTGAGGTTGCATTAAGCTGTGATAATGACACTGTACTCTAGCCTGGGCAACAGAGTGAGATCCTGTCTTAAAACCAAAAAAAAAAAAAAACCAAACAAAAACCATATATATATATATAGTAACATTAACTCTGTCTTAGGAAATAGAGTAGGAACAATATAAATTTTTGCTAAGTTTGACAAAACTATGAATATACAAATAATTTAAAAGTTGAAATTGACCATAGACTTTTGGAGATAAATAAGTTAAATAAGACTTTAAGTTAGAACAGTTAAAGTGTCAATATAGGTGAAATATACTGATTTGCCTATCAAAGCTAAACATTAGCTGTTGCAAACATTTCTACTTGTACTGTTTGGGCTGACCTAATACCCATGTTTACCTGAAATATTCAGGGTAACACATGTCAGACTTCTGTTTTAACTTAATTATGAGGACAATGACTTCATTTTGTGTTTCTGTATACTGAACCTATGGTTTCACAGGTGAACAAATTAAGTGGAAGATAAGTGACAGCCTGGCCCTTTGTTGAATTGCCATCCTGGGAGCTTCCTTTTATAGGTGGTTTTGTACTAACTGTGCTACTGTGGACTTGAAAGAATGAATATATTTTTCCAAGGTGTTTGTTGGCTAGCAGGAAATTGAAAAAAATTGATCTGAACCAACAAAGGGAATAATCTTAAAGGTTAGAGGAAGAAATTTATGTATGGAGTGTTCAAGAATAATAGCAGGGGATGTAGTATATGTATACCATGGAATACTATTTAGCCACTAAAAAGATGGAGACTGTACATCTTTTGTATTAACCTGGATGGAGTTGGAACACATTCTTCTTAGTAAAGCACCACAAGAATGGAGAAGCAAGAATCCAACGTACTGGCAGTGCTCATAGCACAGTAGTTATGGTGCTGGCCACATGCATTGAGGGGGTGGGTTCGACCTCAACCCTGGCTAAATAAACAGCAATGACAACTGCATCAAAAAAAAATATCAGGGCATTGTGGTGGGTCCCTGTAGCCCCAGCTACTTGGGAGACTGAGGCAAGAGAATTGCTTAAGCCCAAGAGTTTGAAGTTGCTGTGATGCCATGGCACTCTACCAAAGGCGACATAGTGAGACTCTGTCTCAAAAAAAAAAAAAAAAAAAAAAAGAATCCAATGTATTCAATTCTAATATGAAGACAAAGATAAGCTAATCCAACGTGGGGGAGAGGGGAGGAGAGAGGTGATGGAGGGGTCACAGTGTATGACACACCTCTTGGCGGCAGGACACAATCATAAGAGGAACTTTACCTAACAAATGCAATCAGTGCAACCCAACACTTTGTACCCTCAATGAATCCCAAGCAATAAAAAAATTTTCCAGATTAAAAATAATTTTAATAATAGCAGGGTAGAATTTAGGAGAAAAGTACAGTTTGTAATATTGGAGGTATAAGCTTCCGAAGGAAGAGAAATATGATTAAAGAAATTAAAATGCTAAATTAATTGGGTATGTAAAAATTTCCAGGGTCTCTCACTGTTGGATCAAGCAGTGGTATCTGAGTTTTGTTTCTTTCCCCTCGGCTACCAATGGCGCACACACCTGAAGAAAGCAATGTGGGAAAGGTCACACCAACACAGCAAAGAAAAAAATCACATTCCGGGGGGCGACAAAACGTGAGGCAGTCTGTGCCTGGCTGTTTTGCTTTAACAGACTTTGGTGAAAAGAAGTTTGAGCTGCTAGGAAAATCTGCTTTTCTTCTTGAAAATCTGATTTTCCCCGTGAGAAACCCTGAGGTGAAAATTGCTCTTTCACACTACTCTCTACAGAAATATTAATAAATGCTGTTCTGTTAAGTATTAATTAAAATCCTACTTGTTTAGTTCTATTTTATCACATTTGGTAAAAAAAATAAAAAATAAAAAAGGAGTTGAGAGAAAGCTCTCCCACAGTCTTTTTGGACCTGTTAAGCTCTTTATTGTACACGTGAAAGTATATAGACACAGTGAATTGTGTGGGGTTGTGATGTTTGTTTATTCATTTCGCGTTTATTTACTGAACAGTGGGTACTGGGACCATTGCACTGTGAGACAGTCTGTTTCCTTAAGGTCTCATAGTCTAAAAGGGGAGGACAGATATCCTCTGTCTGTTTCCCTAGAAAATTGCAGTACAATAGAGCTCTGCCTAAAGTCAGCACAAGGAAATTGGACATGATGATCAAGGGATGACTGGAACTCACATTTTTAGGGGAGGCTATGCTCCCCTAAAGGAGGCTGAAATGTTGACCATGAAGCTAGACCCTCAAGGTCAAAGGATTTTGCTGGGTTAAAAAAAAAAAGGGCTGGGCATTCACTCTAGGTGGAATAAAGCCCTGGAAGCATAAAACATGGGATGTGTTACGTTGTGACAGGCTCCCTTTCCCCCTTCTTATGGAATTGCTTCTTGAAGGGTGTATAATTTGAGGAAATCTTTAAATTCTGGAATGTGCTTGGTTATGAAGGACAGCAGCAAGATTTGTCTGATTATACCCACCTGGGAGGGTAAATTTTCACTGGAACAGCAAGTAGGCACATAACAAATATTTGTTGCCTTGGTGTTGTTGAATTTCATTTGCCCAAGTAGAATGAAGCAAAGCTGTGCAGGATGATGTCTGGGAAGTAAGGGCCAGACATTTGTGGAGGGTTTGGACCCTTAATAATTTGTGAAAGAGATTATCAGGACCACATCTCTAAACGAGAAGCAATTCAAATGCCAAACATACTAGTGTTTACCAGCAGGAGATTTAGTTTGTGCTGCTTGGGAGTGTGGACTTACCCCCAAAGCAAATACACAATTGTGTGTGTTTTACTCTGCTGAAGGCTCTTGAAATCAATTTCTAACCCATAAAATAGAAGTTTCCCAAACCAAATCCACTATAAAATTTATTTCTGTGGAAAGGCCATAGCTGTTACAGGAGGGCAGGATGGTAGATCAGGAGGCTTTTCTGTTTAAATATTTAAATAGATTTCTATTTGAACAGCTAAATGAAACCAAACTCACTCTCTTATCTCAATAATTAAAAAGAAAATTGCTGAGCTTTCTTTGCCAAGTGTTCATGCCATTTCTCCCCTTTCTTGAGCATTCTTAGGGTACTCCAGTGCCTAAGGTTTGGTTCCTTTTCAGAATAACTCGAGCAGTCTTTCAGCAAGCCACATTTCTGGGGGGAACCACGGGCCCGACTTCACTGGCTTCCTAATGAAGAACAAGCTGGCTTAATGATTAATTGCAGGTAAATGGGGCTGAACCATGTCTCACAAGATCTGCCTCAGAGGGGCAGGCTGAGCAGCGGTTCCCTGAGAGGATGAGCACATGTAACTGACAGCTATGGATTTATTTTGCTTAGTGCCATTAGCATCAGAAAGTACTTCCTTTTCTTACACTGGGCAGGATAGTTTTAATTTTGACTTTAGGCCTTATCTGTTACTGTTTCCCCTGGCAACGTTATCTGTGGATTTTTCTCCCTTTTTTATTACCCTGGCACAATAGTTCATGATTATTTCGGAAAAATTATACAGATAAGCAACAGCAAAAAAAATTAAATTAAAAGCAGCTAAAAAGTTTGCCATCCACCGATAGAAATTATTAGCATATTATTCCTGACCTTTTCCTCCTTCAGATAAATGCATAAAATATGTGTTCACAAAATGACCAACATACCACATGTCCATGTGTGTGCTGATCAGTCTATTTTCACATGAACATACACCTGCACACAGTTGTGTGCCATGCTGTTTTAACACAGAAGAGTATTAATTATTTTCAAGTCAACAAGTATAAATCTATTTTATAATGTTGTAGCATCAAAGATTGGGACTCTCATTTGCTTTAAGCTCTTTATTTTTTCTGAGATCATGGAAATCTGGTAGCATTAATATTTCATATTTCTCTGTTGCAATTATGTGCTCTTAGCAAGCTTGTGTAGAGTCACTTAAAATTATGAGACTCATTAAAAATTATACAAATTTTGTAAGCCACTTAGGGCCCCATATAAAACACCTATCAAGGAATTTACCTGTTTTTATTTCCTATTTGGTATCCTGCTTGTCCTTCACAGAGTGTCTAATGAAAGCTAATTCTTCACTTCTGTCTTCCTCTCAATGGCTATTGTGGTTATCTGCTGGCCAGCCTGGGGGGATTTTAGAAACACCATCTACACGAGGGCCAGCCTTGCACTGTTGACAAGGCTGCCAGCAGAGGGCAGCCTGCTGCCAGGACATAACCCGACACAGCCACCGGCTGTGAACAAGCCGTGGAAGGAGTTTCTCACGCTGCTCTTCAGCGAATAACAAACCAACACACAATTTTACTGGAATACTATTCATTTCTTCATGAAATATTTTAAGAATTTGAAGTCCTGACAGTAGAAGATGGAGGCAATATAGCAAAAGCGAGAAATGTGTTCATTTAATAAACTTGTATTGGCCATCTACAAATGCCCAATGTCAATGCCTAAGACAAAAGTCCCCGCCACAGACAGCAGGAGGTGGCGCCGTGTGGTAAACATTTCTAAGGTGCGACCACCACACTCCTGCTGGACGAATGGATTGTGTGGAGGGGAACTCAGGAAGGCCCAGAGGAGTTACGTTGGAACTGAGTCTGGAGGGCTGCAGGCGTCCACTCAGCAGGTGAGGACAGGGCTGCAAGGGTTTCCCCCAGGGACAAAGGGAGAAAGGTTCAGAGGCATGATTAAAAGGTTGAATAAAAAAAAAAAAAGTTAAAGAAATCTCCCAAAAATAACTAAGAAAAAAGAAGTATAAAAAAAATAAAATGTTGAACAAAGGTAAGTGATTTTGTTTTCTATCACCCCCAAATTTAAGCCTGAATTTTCAGAACAGAGTTCTCGAACTGAACAAACAATAGTGAGAAAGATGATATTTGCAAGTGCATTTATGCTATTGTTTGGAGCAAGGGGCTAAAACGTAATAATAAATTCATTAACATGAAACAAGCCCCAGTGCCAATCATATGTATTATCATCCACCTTCAGCTCATCACCAAATCGTGACTTGTCTTTTGGTGGCCTCAGTTGATCACCAGTAGGTCCAGACACTCTGCTTTCTTCTGACAGGCACAGGAAAGGGGGGTCACATATTCTCATTCTGCATCTTTGTTCCTATGAGTGCTGGGCACTTGTTACAGCGGGTGCTTCTGTGAGTGATGCCTGCCTGTTCTATATTGCTCATGTGTTGCTCAAGTTCCCTGCTATCCCATGAATACCTTTGGTTGGGATGAGGGTCTGCTGTTCCTTTGTATTTTCCCTCAGTGTCTGGGCAATGCAATCTGCATACACAGCACAGCCATAAGTGTCGACTGCCTTTATCTGTAAGGCTCACACTCTCTTCTCACAAAGAAGAAAATGGTGCTTGAAGAAATGGGGATGATGGAGGATATGTAGAGAGGCTATAATTAGTTTTTCATAGGACAGGATAATCCTGATATTAGATCTGAGTTATAGCTGAGAGGAGTTATCTCCGGAGAAAAGCAGTGTAGAACTTTCTACTGAACTATATCTTTTGTGTTTCCAGCTGCTCAGGCCTCTTTGCTTAATTAACTAATGTTTGTATAGAGTGGTTAAGACATTCAATTTGCTAGAACTAATTATTATATTATGATTATTTTATATTAAATCCCTCTCTCTCTGCAGCTGCCTTAACTCTGTATTTTGGGAAGTATTCACAGAAACTACCTACTCAAAGATGCTAGAATGGTTTTGTGCATGTCTCTTTTTTTATACAATTGTCCTTTGTCTTTTTTTCCCCTTTTTTTGCTTGATTATATCAGGAAGTAGCTGTCAACTAGGCGTAACCCAAGTGGCAATATTTGTTCACTTTTAACCAGTCTTTTTTTTTTTTTAACAGAGTCTTACTACGTCACCCTTGGTAGAGAGCTGTAGTGTCACAGCTCACAGCAATGTCAAACTCTTGGGCTAAAGCAATTCTCTTGCCTCAGCCTCCTAAGTAGCTGGGATCATAGGTGCCCGCCACAATGCCTGGATACTTTTGTGGTTGTTGTTGTCATTGTTCTTCAGCAGGCTGGGTTTGAGCCCACCAGCCTTGGTGCATGGGGCTGGCTCCCTAACCATTGAGCTATGGGCACCGAGCCTTATCTAGTCTTTTTGTAATCAGATAATCACTTACTGTAGAATTTTAATCAACTCTAGGGGATCATCCTAAATAATGCAAGGAACTCAGAAGCCATAAAAGGAAAGACTGACATGTTCGACTCCTGAATTAGGATAAATCAAACTGCTATTGCAAAGAGCCACCTTTCTCCAAGTGGCTCCAGGATATAAAGGCTTATTTCTCTGTTGCGTGACATCTCTGAGTTGAGCATTCTGGGCAGGGGTAGACTGCTGGTGGGCCTTGTGGTCATTCAGGAGCTCAGGATTTTTGCAATTTAACATGTCACAATGTGCCAGTTATCAGTTTATTCCCTATCAGTTGCACATTCTTTCTTCAGCATGTGCTCTGTGGTACTGGACAGAATTTCCTTAGGTGTCTTCCCTTGCAGTGGGTAAGATGTTGGGTTTTCTCCGTAGAGTGCTGGAGGTCCGTTGCTGGAGAAAGGGGCTTCTGCTGTTTGTGGCAGCTGTGCAGTGGGTCAGTGGTGTGGGTGTGAGGGCATCCAGGAGAGATCTACCCCAACTCTGCACACACAGTGGGTGGTCCCCAGGCAACTTGACAGCTGGAGCCTGGCCTGGTGATGGCTTTCCTGTAGCCTGGCTCATGTGGAAACCAACTCCTGAGGGCCTCCTGCCCCCAACAGGTGCTGCAAGGCCCTTTGCAGACCTGTGCCTGCCTATGTCCTCACTGCTCTATGCAGGCCTGGGCCACTAGGCCACCTGTAGCTGATTGCCTGTGCCCAGTCTCCACTCTGGGGGATTGCTTCCTGCTTGTCCAGTACCTGCAGTCCAGCTCTGACCTGAGCAAACAAGTTTGCTATCTAGGGGGTTATGCCACTCAATGTGGTCTGAGCCCCAGCTGGGGAGGGACGCCCCTTGTAGGTGTGGCCTTCCTCAGGTGCTCTCCTTCAGCCCTGAGGCACTACAGAGGGTTTCCTTTTACCTTATAGTCATTCACCAGACTTTGATAATTTTTATCGTAACCCTTCATCCCTGCCTAGTTTCTGATTGGAGCCTGACTGATACACGTGGTTTTGTCATCTCTTAAGGTACTGTCCTTTCAAAACTGACTATCACATCCAGGTTCCAGCTGGCAGAAGGCGAGGGAACATGGAGGGGCGTGGCTTCCCTCTAAGAACTAAACCTGGGAAGAGGCACACACGGCTCTTGTTATATCATACTGTGAAAATAAGTTGCAGGGCTGCTGCACCTAATCGCAAGGGAGCCGGGAAGTGCCGAGTAGCCATATGCCAACGGAGAAAGCAGAATGAGTTTTAGTGGGCAACTGGTGATCTCCACTATGGCCACACACAATTCTATTTTTTATTTCAGATTAACATGAGGGCGCAAATGTTTAGGTTCCATTGTTTTCATTTCCAAGGTAAAGTTCAAGTTGTAGTTGAGTCGTTCACCCAGGGGTGTGCTGTATACCCTTACGTTGTGCAAAAAGACTTTAAAAACTGTATGAAAGAAAGCATCAAAAGTAAAAGAGAACCACAGATGGAGAATAAAGTTTACATCACATATGGAAATTTGTGGGAGAGTTTTGAGGGCTAAAAATCATACGTCAAATAAGGGATTGTAGCCCACAAAGATCTCCCATGAAGTGATAGCAAAAACAAAACTTAGTAAACTGAAAGGCTAAATAAACCAATAATAATATCAAATACAGAATAAATACCACAGAGAAGACCTTTAACTTCATGAGTAGTTTGGAAATGCTAATCAGAGCAACCATGAGATATCACTTTTTTTTGCAGTTTTTATTTTGGCTGGGGCTGGGTTTGAACCCACCACCTCTGGCATATGTGGTCGGCACCCTACTCCTTTGAGCCATAGGCGCTGCTTGAGATATCACTTTCTATTTATCAGTTTGGTAAGTATTAGAGTAATAGTAGCCAACGAGAGACGTAGGCGCTCCCTTCTACATAGGGTTGTCAATTACTAGAACATTTAAGAAAAGTAAGCTATGCAGGTGTTCTCAAGACTCCCACTTTTGGAATCTATACTTTAAAATAAAAGCTGTAGTATGTAAGAAATTTATTGATGTATTATTTATAGATGCAAAACCACAAAAGCAATGTGAATGTACTTCAGTATGATTAAATACATTATATTGGATTTATATTATGGTATATTATTCAGCTATTAGAAAAAATGAGTCAGTTCTATGTTTATTGATCTAGAGTTATACTTGGAGTCTATGTAAAGCCAGTAAAAGTAATTTGCAAAATATGGATAAGAAGACTGCGTTTGTGCATAAACTAATAATCAAGGAACTCTATACATGGCATTTCTATGTTTCGATATGTTTGTATGAAAAAAGTGTGGGAGGATGTATACAGGACTGTTATGAAGGGGAATGGAGAGGCGTTGGTGAGTATAATTAATTTAAAAAGTAATTAACTTTGTTTCACTGCTAATGTGATTCTTCTTTCTCATTATTTTTGAAAAAGGAAAAAAAAAAAAGAACCTCTTGCTTCTTGACAGGTGAAAATTTTCACACTTTCCACCTGCAAATCACCAAGGCTTAGACAGAAAGATTCATTCTGAGTTTCACAGTTTAGTTGTAAAACTATGAAGTGTTTAAAGAATGGCTTCTGATTCTTTGAAGCTCTTGCTCCTTGGGAAAGCAAATCAATACCTGTCTGTCTGCCTGGTAGCTGGGTTTATTGATAGTGTTATAGATACATTATTTTGCTGATAAAGAGGAAAATATGAGCCCTTCCTGAGAGTAGCCACGAGCTAATTGCAGACCCAGGAATGAAGCTCTCAGTTTTCAGTTTGCTTTTTTGGCCTGAGTGGCCCTTTGGATCCAACTTCTTCTCTTTATCACAGTGTATGTTCCTGAGGATGAAACTGAGATCTCAAAGGAACCCTGAACTATGAAAAGCAGATTTAATATTCTTTTCCTTGCTGTGATGGTGGTTGGAGATGTTACTGTTTTCTGGACTAAGGAGGTAAATTATTTTGTTTCAAGCTTTTGGCCACAAGTTGTACATGTAATCATAATAAAGCTTCCAGCATTAGGTATAAAGATGTTAGGTATAAGGTATAGAGAACCTCTACATCTGGGTGTCAAAGCAGGGTAGTTCTAATTCCATACGTTGCCTTGATCATATATTGATATATATTGGTGGCCAAAAGCAGGATAATGGTAACTTTAGAGGTGCTGGGAATGAGCTTTTATCAGACTGGGGCACGTTGTGGCTTCTGAGGTACTGAGAATTTTTTAATTCTTGGCCTGAGTGGTTTGCTATAGCTAAGGGACAAATTTGTGTTTCATTCAGTTTTAGCATGTGTATTACCTTTCAAATTAAAAAAGAAAGAGGAAAAGTGGCAGGAGAAAGGAGCGACAGAAGGAAGAACGTGGTTGGGTTTTGGCAGGCAAGTGTGAGCAGAGGGAGACTTCACGGAGTTAAATGTGTTTGAGAGACAGTAATTATAATGACGAACAGATGAAGTAAGATAGCAGCACACGGCAAAAGAAAGAGAGAAGATATTTTTAACCTAAAATACGTAATAATACTTGATAATCTGCCTTAGCCTGCATGCGGTAGGAAACAGTGCCCGGGGCACAATCTTCAATGTTAATACATAACTGTCAAGTGCAATCCTAAACTCAGGAGTGAGGGGACCGAGGTAGTGGCAGGCCGGGAGAGATGGAGAATCCCACGGGCACGTTACTGAGCTGGCTGGAGCCTTGTGACAGGTGCAGGCGATCCCCTGGTTTTACAAAACATTTGCACAGAAGGTATAGAATTACTATACCTCAAATCAGTCTCAGATCAGGGAGGAAAAGAGTGAAAAAGACATGTCAGTTTTTGCATTTCGGTCATCAGTCTGTCCTGCATTCCCTGCTCCTGCCATGGGGCTCCTCCAAGGCTGGCTTGGAAACCTGAATTCAAAACAAGGATGTCAGCTTTTGATACCTTTCTACAATGTGTGGTGACCGAATCAGGGTAATTGGCCTATGCATCACCTCTAACATTCGTCATTTCTTGTACAATCATTATGTGTCAATTAAAAAAAACAATGAACCCAGCAGGGCAGCGTCCTCTGCAGGAGCAACAGCCTGGGGGAACGAAGCAGAAGCAAACACCAGCCGGGGCGTGTGGTAATGGGTGGAAGCTGCAGACTTCTGTCCTGACCTGGTGAGTGCATGTGTAAATGCGTGTGCACGCGTGTGCTGGGGTGCTCCTCTGCTGTCTCACGCCTCAGGGGAAGCAAGGACACTGGGGATGGTAGGCAAGAGGAATGCACTCTTGGGTCACAACTTCGGGCAACAGGTAGACCTGGGGCAGCCAGTCCTGTGGTGGAGGCCCACAGGGCATGGCCTCACATCAGAGGCACCAGTGAATCTTCTTCCATTGAAAAGCCAAACTTCCTCTTAGTGCTCCTCTCCTCTCCTCCACCCTACCCCCTTCTTTCTCTCTCTGTCACTGTGCATAGCGTGCTGTGGTACCATAGCTCACAGCAACCTCAAACTCTTGGGTTGGAGGGAGTCTCTTGCCTCAGCCTCCTGAGTAGCTGGGACTACAGCCGTGTGCCACAATGCCTGGATAATTTTCTATTATTAGTAGAGACAGGGTCTCCCTCTTGCTTAAGCGGGTCTCAAACTCCTGAGCTCAAGCAATCCACCCACCCTGGCCTCTCAGAGTGCTGGGATTATAGGCGTGAGCCACCCCGCCATGTCCTCTTAGTGGTTTCCAACAAGGCAATCAGTGCACGGTGACCTTAGCAGTTGCCAGTAACACCGGCCAGAAATCTTTGGCTGAGCAAATTCAGGGAGACTGTGGCTTGTCTAATCTCTCATCATGGTGCTTTTCACCCATCTCGGGGGGCATGTATGTGCACTATCGTGATGTTAGCAAGTATATGTCTGGTCTATTTTCTTTTCCCGTTTTCTCCTTTGCTGTCTTCCAAACCTAGGTCAGTGCTGGTCAGCTCAGGCTGAGATAGGAGCTGGCTCTGAGGCTTCTCAAGCAAGAAGGCAGCATCTTTTTGTGGCAGGAAATAATTCAGTTTTACCCAGCATACACCAATTTCTCAGGCTCATATTCCCTCAATCTACCGCTTTCTGACTTAACTATCTCTAGTAATGCTGCCTGTCATATCTTAGTCCCCAGCTTGTTATTTTCACTCACTCTTTACTTGCCTACATGAAATCAGATGGTAGGAACTATTAATTTTATTTCTACCAAGCTTGCACTTCTGTTTCTTTTGCTCCTTTCTTGCTCTCTCTGGCCTATTTTATATTGCATTTAAAATTGCAATGTAATAATGCATTGCATAAAATTGCATATAATAATAATATTGCATTTATGATTATTACTTGGATTCCTACAACTAGTATTCCCTTTTTTAAAGTTTTTCTTCTTTCTCAAGCTACTCTACAAATGTTGCCAAATTAGCCTTCCTAACCTTTGCTCTGATCAAATCACACTTATGAGAAAAAAGGTCCAATAGCTCTTTATTAATTACAGGTTAAATCTCAGCCCTGTGCTGGTTCTGCTGCCCATAGCCTCCACTCAGTTTTTAGTCTTATCCCCTTCTCCTCCATACACATGTACATGGTAAAATTGGACTGACTGTATTTTGCCATGTGTAAATGCACATTTTTTTAAATTTTATTTTATTTATTTATTTTTAAATACATGTATTTTATTATTCTTCATTACATTATTTCCCCCCCACCCCCCGGTGGTAAGACAGAATTTATTTACAGAAAAGAATACAGAAAACACTAAAGCTCCTGATAGAGGGAGAAAATTCTAGGGGGGAGAGAGAAGCTCTCTCCGTTTCTCTCCCAGTCTTTCCCCATCTCCTCCTTTAGGCCTTTAGTCTCAGGGTATATATAGGTGTATGGGTTCCTTGGCCAGGAAACGAATGAACACAGTCCCTTCCGCTGGGGCATGGTGAATGAATGTATCAATGAATGGATACAGTCCATTCATGGAATTGAGGCCTAGGAAATTCAAAAGAAATTGACCTAGGCATAGGAAAAGGGGGTTCCACATTTAGTCCTAAGTGTAAAGTGAAGGAGACACCAAGGCACAGGCATCTCCTTGGCAGTTGTCCAGCCTTTTTGGCTATTGGAGCCTCTGGTGGGAGTTGGAAGTCCCCCTCCTTGCCTGTCATCCAGCCCGCTGGCTCTTCAGCTGGCTGCCGCAGCACCGACACTGCCAAGGAGGAGGCGGCAGGTCCGCCAGCTCCGCTGAGCTGGCTAGGGCGCCAAATGGCCTGCATCAATTCTCCCTCTCTGAGTAGAAACTCTAACTGTTGTTAGGGAAAAGGGGCGAAAACTCAATCTAACTGCTTCCTGCTTCATCGGGCGATGATAGAAGGGGGCAGTTAGGGTTTCTCTGGAGGGAGAGTGATACAGGGGTTCATGGACTGGAACCATCTTTATTGCGTGTAGCTTGATGACATTTCTGGAAAACATAAATCTGATCAGTGTAATCAGTAATAGGCAAAGGTAGAACAGCGTCAGGTCAGAAGCACTTATTCAGTGATGCTAAAAGAAAACCATATTAGGATTTTTCTTGCTGTTTCCAAAATGATAACTTCAAACTTTCTTTTGGCTCACAAGTGTAGGTGGCCTGTGGTTGGCTGTCTTCATTGCCTGCCTCCGTAGAAGATGGAGGGTTCCAGGACTTTTCTCATGAATGACGTATGCAGGAATCGACTCCTATAACTTTAACAGTAGAAAAAGACAAGATAACAGGAAAGGGGACTTCCCAAGTTGGGGTCAGGGAAGGTGAATTAGAGGGAAGAGTTTTGATCATGACTAGATCTCCAGGAGGGAAAAGTTTCTGTTTTAGTTAGTATATCCCTCCCCAAATGCGGAGCAGGACTTTCAGGGATGATTAGGGAGGCATGAGAGAACAGCAAGTCATCCCAATTGCAGCTTAGAGGCTGGGAGAAAAATTTGGAAACTGGCTGTCCAGACACCCCTGTATAGTTATGGATTTGGGAAATAAAAGACCACGATTGGAGAGAAGTACACAAAAGGTTGCTCTGGTGTGCAAAAGAAATTTTCTCTCCTGGTGCTCCACTATAAGGCAAACCTGGGGCTCTTGAGGGGTGATGACACAAGCTGGAGCCATGAGAATTTTCCCCGGGCACTCTCAGTCCAGTTTGGGCTCTGATGGGGTCACTGTTCCAGGAGGCCTTCGCCTCTGGGGACAGGCCACCCTCCAGTGGTCACCCTTGCATTCTGGACAGGGGCCAGGTGGCTTGCCCAGCCAGTGGTACTACTGGGGGCAGTCTTCTCTGAAGTGGCCAATCTGATGACATTGGAAGCACTTGTTTTTCGCTCCTCTGGTTTCCCTCTGCCCCTGAAGGTTGCTCGTTTGTCAGAGTGCCATTACTAGAGCTGTCATTCTTTTCTGTTCCTTTCTCTCTTTTTCCTCCTTTCTCTCCAGATCTCGGTTACAA
>CAUYON010067438.1:0-43248 GCA_963573935.1 Arctocebus calabarensis | reverse complement strand
ATGTTTTCACATAGTAAACGAGAAAATCTCATGAATGTTATGTCAATCAGGTTGATAAAAATATCTCAGATTGCATGTGAAGCCCGCACACTGTACCCCATGATTGAACTAATGTACACAGCTATGATTCAATAAAATAAAAAAAAAAAGAAAGAAATTAAAGGATTGGGGCGGTGCCTGTGGCTCAAAGGAGTAGAGCGCTGGCCCCATATGCAAGAGGTGGTGGGTTCAAACCCAGCCCCAGTCAAAAAACTGCAAAAAAAAAAAAAAAAAGAAAGAAAGAAAGAAATTAAAGGATTATACTGGCTTGTGTTGGAAATGAGGCATGAGCGCATCACACTTGTGTTCTTAGATTCAGATTATCCCTGAACTTAACCAAGTCAAGACCTTTTAGTGACTCCTGTGGTTTTCACCACAGCCATCCTTCAAGATGGTAGCTCTCGCTACCGTCTGTAGGTTGACTTTTGTCCCTATCCTGGGGACTTTCCCTCGACTCCGTCAAGTGGGTGCAGTGTGTGGACTTCAGGGAGGCTCCCTCTGTTTTTGCTACAGGATCTCAGACCTAACTGCACCTTTACTCAGCATTAAAGCCTTAGGGCAAAATGACTCCTACAGCAACACTGCTTGTATAATGTAAAATTTCTAGCAGAATCGTGTACTTGGGAATACCTTGAAACATAAAGTGTGGTAACATCAATCCTGTAACTGATGTTGTGGCCCATCTCTACTGTGGGATCCCCTGGCTCACATTTTATGAACTAACCTAATTTCTGGATCAGTTTTACTTTACAATCTTGACCCTCCTCTACCCCTGCAATTGGTATCATGTAAATTAGCTCTTTAAATTTTTGCCTTATAATGTAACATTGAACTTAAATTTTATGACACTTCTTAAGACATTTTTTGGACTATGGTGAGGTCTAAATAAGTAGCTAATTAATAAAAGGCAGAACATTGACTAATACAGTACAAGATGAATTATTTTATTATAGAGCATTAATGACCACATGGAAATTGCCTTTTTTAGGTTTATTTCTTACTAAGGTTTCTAGAAATTCACTCATCTGTTAATTATGGACAGATTTTTAAGGTCGCAGTGGGTGGAATAGATTCTTCACCTGTGAAAAAACTTATTTTCCCTTGGAGAGTTTCTTCTTTAACATGATTGGATAAGAGCCCTTTTCCATTCATTTTCACTCAGAAAAAAAATCCTTATCTCAGGCCGTGAACTTTTGGGAGCTAGAAAGGTGACTACCACCCCCTGATGTTTCATCTATGAATGATATGGGTGAAAAGAGATGTAAAAAGATGAAATGGGGATGGGCGCCTGTGGCACAGTGGTTATGGCACCAGCCACATCCACCAAAGGTAGCAGGTTCAAATCTGGCCAGGGCCAGCTAAAACAACAGCAACCACCACAACATAAAAAATAGCGGGCTTTGTGACGGGCGCCTGTAGTCCTAGCTACTTGGGAGGCTGAAGTAAGAGAATTGCTTAAGCTCAAGAGGTGGAGGTTACTGTGAGCTGTTGATGCTACGGCACTCTACCGAGGGCAACATAATGAGACTCTGTCTCCAAAAAAAAAAAAGAAAAGATGAAAAGGCAGGTATGGATGTCGAAATTGACAAACTACTGCTGATTCTACCTAAAAGCTATTAAACATTACAACATTCTACTTTAGATTCTTGTAGATCTAAGCCGTAGGTTTCACATATATGTTGAACGACTTTGACTTCCCAGTGTAACTCTGCAATGAATGGTGATTAGATGTTAAATTAGAACCTGAAGATACATGCCCCAGACAATAAAATTGCAAATACAAATTAACTGAAGAAAGAGCTAAACTAATAGATGCCCATGAGCACCTTCCGTCTGCACAGAACCTGTGCGAGGTGGTAGCAACATCCTTGCGAGGACGGACCCATATCTTGATCAGTGCTGCGTCTTTAGCACTTGACATGGAGACCTGGCACGTCATATGTGCTAAATAAGTAGGTTTTGATGGATCACAGGAGGGTACAGTAAATTCCTGTTGCAAAGGGTATTTCCAGGCTAATTGAGAACTCAGTAATTGAGTAGAAGAATTGGTACCCGTAGATGCACTGAACATATGTATGATGTAGTTGTTGTTTTGACCATACTCAGACATATCATTTAAGGCACAGGCAGGTAGGGAAGCTTTAATAAGAAAGAGGATTGGAGTTGGATCTAAAGGCTAAGTAGGATGATGCACAGGAAGGAGAAGTGCGTTTAGGTAGCCAGCCAAAGTGACACTAGGCTCAGTGTGTGTACAGTAACTATTCACTAAGAAAAGGGTTTGGGGTTGCAGAAGGGGCGTTTCTTTCAGAAATGTCTCCTTTCTCCTGCCAATATTGTGTTTCCAGGAAAGATTTTGGGACAGAAATGACACAGAGCAGGGTGCTTCTCAAACAGAGATGAGCTCACAGATCCCTTGGGGATTTTGGTAAAATGCAGGAGGTCTGCGATGGTCCCCAAGACTGCATTTTTTTTTTTTTTTTGAGACAGAGCCTCAAGCTGTCACCCTGAATAGAGTGCTGTGGCATCACAGCTCATAGCAATCTCCAATTCCTGGGCTCAAGCAAGTCTCTTGCCTCCGCCTCCCAAGTAGCTGGGACTACAGGCGCCTGCCACAATGCCCGGCCATTTTTTGGTTGCAGCCGTCGTTGTTTGGCCGGTCCGGGCTGGATTCGAACCCGCAAGCTCAGGTGTACGTGGCTGGCGCCATAGCCCGTTGAGCCACAGGCGCCGAGCCACCAAGACTGCATTTGTGACAAGCTTCCAGGTGAGGCTGATGGTCCCGAACCACAGCCTGAATAGCAAGGGCAGAAAGGACTATTTCCAGAAGACGTAGTGGTGATTGGTGGTGGGGGTGGAAGCCATGACACTGCTTTATAATAGCATTTTATTTATTTACTTTACCACTCATAGTTTTCTTTTTTGTTTTTTGGAGAGGAAAGACAGAGTCTCACCCTGTCACCTTGGGTAGAGTGCCCTGGTGCTATTGTCACTCACAACAACCTCAAGCTCTTGGGTTCAACCAATCCTCTTGTCTCAGCCTCCCATATAGTTGGAGTTATAGGTGCCCACCACAATGCCTGGCTAATTTTTCTACTTTTAGTAGAGACCAGGTCTTATTCTTGCTCAGGCTGGTCTCAAACTCCTGAGCTCAGGCGATCCACCCACCTTGGCCTCCCAAAGTGCTGGGATTACAGGTAAGAGCCACTGCACCTGGCCTATCATAGCACTTTAGAGTAAAAAAAGAGATAATAATCAGATGGTCTGTTTGCTTTTTGTTGACATGGGAAAAGCCAAAGCAGACAAAAAGATGTCCCTATGTTGGGGAGCAGAACTGGAACTCAGTCTCTCAGCTCTAGGAGAGGACTTTCCACTCCACGTGATGGTGGCCCACGTGCCTGGGAGGGGAACGGCCTCTATGGACTGGAGTTAGAGGCGCAGGAAAGCTTGTGAATAGAACAGCAGTGGCTCCACCCTTATTTAATGAGGAGTAAGAAGACTCCCAAAACAATGCTGAGTTTTAAATCCTGGTAAAATGAACAGATGTCTCATGGTTAGGTGGAGAAGGCAGACAGGAGGAAATGTGGTTTCCAGGCAAAGGCGAGAATTAGAATTTCAGATATGTGGAATTTCAGGTTACGCTGGGATCTGCCTGCAGAGGCTGTGTGCAGAATGGTGGAGCTCCTTTCATGGACGCTGAGAAGGGTGGATCGCCTGGGACAGGCCAGCCCAGGACCGAGAAGTTAAATAAGCCAGTAAGTCACGGAGTCAAAGCTTGAACCCCCAGGACTCCGTGAATAGTTAGGGTCTTTTTGATTCTTCCAATAAAAATTAAGGTGTGATGGTATTTTTACTTTTAAAACTTAGAGAAAGGGGCCTGCTTTTTTAAAAAGTTGAGAAATAACCTATTAGAATTTGATAGCATGGGCTCATTTGTGATAAAGTGGAAACCTAATAAAAGCCAAGGCTAGACCGTGTATAAGGGGTATATGCTGAGGTAGTTTGCCTATAGGTTTCGGCTTGTCTAGTTTATTTGTTACGGTGAGGATTGCTCCTGAGGAAGAAAGTACAGTGTAGTTTGTCCACCAGAAGATTCCACAGCCCTGTAGTCTCTTCATCAAGCGGTAGATGCCAGGTGAGTTCCCTCCGCAGTTCAGAGCTTGGTTCCCGCCGTTCATGGAGCATCATAATAGCACCTGGCACTTTGCTGTCTCACTGCACGGGCCCAGCAGCCACCCTCTCCAGCTTCCCACCTCCCCCTCCTGTGCCTGGTGTGGGGGAGAACTCGGCACCAAGCCGAGCTGGTGGGCGCCAGTTGTTCTTCCTCTCTGTTTGTGGAATAAGGGAAGGGTTTAGCCCTCCTGCTTTTCCAGCTGTGAAGTGCATTTGGCTGAGAACACTGGCAACAAGACGAGGATGGGGGTGTGGATTTCCACAAGAAGGTGGAAACAAAGTCAAGGTGGGGATGAGGGCATGATACGTGTTTTCCAGGACCTTACTCTGCCCAGGATGGGGGCGATCTGTCCCTGGTGTCTCACACGATGGGTTGTAACACTTTAAAGCAAAATGCAGTCATTTAAGGGCAGAGTCTAAGTTTTATATTTGAGCCCTGCCTTTGCAATGTAACAATAAAATGCAGTCATTTAAGGGCAGAGTCTAAGTTTTATATTTGAGCCCTGCCTTTGCAATGCAACAATAGACGTGGGTGTGGGGGTGTACATGTGAGAGCAGGTGAAAGTGAACGCAGGTATGTGATATGTTTGGTTTTGCCAAACCACTGATTTCGTGTCTCTCTCTCTCTCTCTATATATATATATATATATATAGAGAGAGAGATATTTTATATATATATAAAATTTTTTTTCCCTTTCTGTGTTAGACATAATAAACATTTGGGGAACTGTTGTTTCCAAAGATTATCCAACCTCACAAGAAATGGATTTGAGGTTTTACTTCCCAATAATATTTTTTGTCACTTGATTCTTTTTTTTTTAAATGATACAGTACTGTAGTTTAGCTTCTCAGACTGTGAATATGAATTGATTTTAGCACAGCCTTTCTCTGTTAATAATAAAACGCATGCATAGTTTTCTATGACTCTTATTTTTAAAAATTGTAACATTTCAAGAGTTATACAAGGTATAACCTAATTAGAGAAATTAAGTTTTAACATATCTTAGGTTTGTTATTGTTTTTTTTTTTTTTCCAGTTTAACTGCTGGCATACAACTTGAATTATTATTAAAGTTATGCTTGAAAAGTTGAGAAATGTATTCCACCCATACTAACAATCCTTTTAGATATTTTCTCATGCATTCATAAACATATGTGTGGATAATTTAAAAACATGGATGGGAACTGGAAAGGGTGTTTTTTAAGCTGATCTTTCATCTTTAAAAAAAAATAATGAAAGTAACACAAGATTACATACTTGTAAAAAATGCAGGGAGAACGGAAGCATAAATAACTGCTGTTACGTTAATTTGGTGCTGCCTTCTCAACGTTTTTTCCTGTCTGTGCACACATACATACACGTACAAACATGCATGCACACATGTTGATGTGTTTATATTTTGTTTTAATTCTGTTACACTTCATTCAGTTGGAGACGTTCCCTTAAGAATTTGAAATGTTAATGATTTTTGTCATCCTTATGATGAACAGTTTAATTGACATGTTGAATTTCGTAGTCCACTTTCTTTAGTTAAAACAATTCCTAATCAAGTTATAGTGCCCCCACTTACCTGTTCAGGTTCAGCCATGTGTTGTGTGGCTGTCTCCCAGATCTTTCTGGATCCCAATATTGAGCGTGGCCCAGATCCTGGAGTTATTTCTCACTAAAAACTGCTTCACATACTTAGTCATGGCAAAGTCAGAGAGCATATCATACTCCAAAGTGTAAAAGGATGAAGTATTTCCACCTGGGAAGCAAGAGTGAGTTCTTTTGGAATGAACTCTCTCCCTTTGCATTCAATCCTGGAGTGCATTTCTTCATGTTCCTTTGCAACATCTGAATTTCACAAATATGGTTTTTTTTTGCTGTAGGGGCTGTTTGGGCTTCTGGCCAAAACTGTCCTCTAGTGCTAGGACAGAGTCGAATTCCTGGCAATTGAGCCATTTGCTCAAGCTTGAGCAGCAGTTAAGACCTAAGAAATCCTGATACCTAATCCTTAACTTAAAAATTGTGATATTTTGTCATCCGACGTCTGAGGTTTTCTTCAAAGTCAAATGGGGTAGGGTTGCAACAAGAGTGGAGGTAAAAACAAAGTTGAGTCTGAGTTGATTGTCTTTGGAGGAGGTTAATAGGAATTTGGGAGTTCATGATAATCTCTTTACTTTTGAATATTTGAGGCTTTAAAAATATAATTATAGGTTTGCAGTGAGGAAGATGATCATCGTAGCCTAATGCAGTGCTGTATTTTGACCTTTGAAGTGATAGGTTTGGGCTGAAATATTTTGCCAGGATATGCGGTGTGAGTAAACTCTGTACAACCCACAAAATAACCGGGATGGACATTATAATGCATCTCATGCCTCATCCTGGAAAATTACGAGTAGGCCCATCTTGGCAGTCAGTGTGGCAAACTGTAAATTCCCCCAGCCATCCACAGCGATGCCTGCCGTCCAATGCTGTTCTCACAAGGTGACTTCGGCATTCCTCCCGCCCAGAGAGACGTGGGGACATGTTCCCTTTTGCCTGCAGCCGGGAGGGCTTGTGGCTCTGGCAGTTGTCATACCAGGTGAGGCTATATTGTGAGAGGTAGTGCTAACTCTGTCAGGCCCTCTCCATATGTTTATTTTTGCACCCCAACATCTGGCTATCAGGAAGCCCAAACAGCCCACAGAGCACCCACACTCAGGTGTTCTCTGGGTGCACCTGCTTAGGACCCGGCCGTCAGCCAGCATCAGCAGCCAGGCCTGGGAGTGAGCGAGCTTTCCCGTGAACACAGCCCCACCCATCAAGCCACCCCTAACCTTCCAGTCTTCCCAGCTGAGGCCCCTCAGGAGCCCAGAGAAGCCTTTCTGCTGTTGCTTTTCTTACTATCCACAGAATCTGAGCAACATACAACCCTTGCTGCTTTATGCCATTATGTTTGGCAACAGTAACAGAAACAGTATGTGTTAATGAGGGAGAGAAAAATCTTATTCTGTTCTATAGCATGCCCCAAAGTTACACATATACTCTATGACTGTGTTTTGATGGGAGTCACGAATTTTACTACTTCTGTCCGTGTGAATTCCAAACCAGAGGTTATCTTGTGGACTATTAGTTCTCTGAATAAAGCGGTGGTGGTGGGAAGGTCAGGCGCATCTTTATGGCTCTTCTAGGCCATCTTTCCCTTCGTCAGGACTTCCAGAACTATGCTTTTCTGCCCTTTTTACTCATTTACACTGGTTAACTTTGAGGCAGAGAAGGGGGCAGCCTGCTCTGGAAACTAAACAAGAAAGGGAGATGTTGAGGAACCTTTGGACTTGAACCCCTCGTCCCTTTATTATGTGAACAGCACCCCATGTGACTGACAGATGGCCACCGCGCCTCCTGTCTGAGTCCATTGCACCTTTTCACTCATGTTGTGCCATGAACAAATCTATTTTTTTCAGTGACAAACAATAAAACGTTGTCTAGCACGTCTTCCTCCTGTGTGTAACACATTCATTATACTGAGATGTGTTTCATATTCTTTCCACAGGATGAGATGGTTTACCTAAGTGTATATCAGAGTGTGAATTAACATGTAATGTTTTATTTCTCAGACTTGATGGTGGGTCCATGAGGTTTTGCTATTTTTTTTATTATATATGTTTATGTGTCTTAAATATTATATTATATTCACGTGTCACATGATAGTGATTACTCTTATGAACATTTACCAAAGGATGGCATTTTGCCACTAGTCCGTTCTGCCTTTCCTTCCAATGTCAGATATGTCTTTAACTTGGTGGACAGTTGTACAAGATTCTCTTTAGTTGTGTGACGTTTTAACTTTAGGACGTATTTTCTTTAACAAAGAAAAAAATGCCTCTAAATGATGACTGTAGTCTCTTTCCTCTGGGATAAAATAAATAAGATGTACCCTGAAAAAAACTATGAGGTGCCAGCCCCTGAAAACCCAGTCCATGAAAACATTTTTCTTTTTCCTTGTTGCAGTGTGGCCAGGGTCAAGTTCGAAACCGCCACCCTCAGTATATGGAGCCTGCTCTCTACCCAATGAGCCACAGGCGCCGCCCTGAAAACATTTTTCTTTCAGGCTATTTGCCCACAATCACTCCCTGGTCAGATTTATTCATGCTAGCACTCCTTTTTTATTTGTGGCAAAAATACACATAACATAAAATTCACCCTCCAACAGTTTCTTAGTGTATAGGACAATGTTATCAGCCGCGGGAACACTGGGGTGCTGCAAGTCCCCAGGACACTCCCAATCCCGTAGGAAAGCACATTCATTTTGATGTTTATTTGCACCAGATTCTTGCTCCCTATTTAAATGTAACTTTACTCTGAGTTATAATTATTATAATATTTGATTGCTACTTTTATGCTTCAGTGAGTTTTTAAATATTGGCCTAGTTTTGTGTTAATGATCACATAGGCATCTTTAATAAATGGAACAATTAGATGCATGTGGGAATGCATAATTTGCCTAATCTTTTTCATTGTAAGTAAATGGTTTATTTTTCCCCTGTTCTTTTACTCTCAAAGCGGATACGGCCTCCGTTAACTCGCAAATGAAGGTGTTATATACTTAGTGGTTTGATTCCTTTCTTTCATGATTTATTGATTTTTTTTTTCAGTGTACTCATAGTATCTCACATGTTTATATTTCACTTATGGACTGGATGCTGAGAGTTTTTGCTTTTAAATTCCCAGCTGTGTCCCAGTTTATTGCTCTTACAGGAGGATGTGAGTTTTCAGGCTGCGAGATAATAGCTAGTTAGCTTTCCAACTTCCTAACGATGCTAACAACTAATCCTCCATTGCTTAGCATTCTAAATGCAGTTAGAACTTTAAAATCAGATTGAAACTCCATTATTATTGCAAAATAACTGAAATCAAATGGGTTGCAGTCAATTCAGTGTCCCAGTGATGGTCTGAGAATATTCAGAGAATTATTTCACTTTTAACTATTAGTACCCTTCAGTTAAATTGTGCTTTTTTTTATAATGCAGTAAAATTTCTAGCAGTGTCTAGCAGTGAAATTTGTAAAACAGTTCAATTTTAAAGAGCTCTCATGTTAAAAATTCTTTAGTTTTTCCAGAAAGTCTGTTTATCTCCGTCATCTCCTCCCACTGCCTACCCTAGCGTCTCCCAAATCCTTCCCTCTCTTCTTACACATCTATTTGTCTTTATGTTCTATGCCACGTTTGGAAGTCTCATTAAACCGCATCTGTTCTGTTTTAGGAGAAACCCGATGCCAGTCCCACGTCACTTCAGCTGCGGTCCCAGATTGAAGTAAGCACAATGACTTTAATCATCTGTTTTTGCTTTTTTTTTTTTTTTTTTTTTAAGTGATATTATGTACAAATGAGATGAAGCCTGTTGCTCTGCCCACACTGACAATACGAATCTTCCCTTGTAGGAGTCCCTGGGCTTCTGTAGCGCCGTGTCAACACCAGAAGTGGAAAGAAAGTAAGTCTTCCTCCCTCTGCCCAGGATCAGAGTTTCCAAGAAGGTGTCTTCTAGGCGCATCCTGAAGGAAATCGAGCGGGCGGTCGTGTGCGTATGTTCCTGGAGCGTGATGTCCTTTTCCTTGATGTGTTGTGTGTGTGCATGTATCTAGGTGCTTAACGGTGTGTTTTGTGATCCAATTGGTGATACCTAAGGGTTCAGGGAGGAGTTATTGATTTCACACTGACCGTTGTGATTGAACCTTAAGTAAATACCTGGTAGTGAACATATAGAAAGGGAAAAGACAAGTTATAAAGTTTTTGACTTATACATTAATTTTTAATATCGGATGAAGGTTATTAAGAAGAGAGTTACAAATACAAAATACTATTATGTTTGGAATAAAATAACAATTATAAATCTCTCCCCTGCACCTCATTTGTAGTGACCTTTGGCAGGTGACCTTAGAACAAGAATAAATACATGTGTCCGAGATGGCAAACGACCACTGACCTTTCCTGTTATAGGGAATATTTTTGCTTTCCTATCCAAATTTAAACCCTATAATTTCTACTCTCCTGGAAGATAATTTTACGTTTATCTTGTATTTCTTTTAGGCAACTTAAATAAAACAAAGGCAAAAATAAAACAAATGTTTTTTTTCCCCCATAACCTTTTCTTTTTCTACTTTATGCCATTATAATTATACTAGAGTGTTCTGTTTATGAGCTTCTGAGGTAAAGAAATTTAAAGAAAGTGCACATCTCCAAGCAGACACTTCCTCTGGCACAGAGCCACTTGTATTGTGCATGCCAGGGGAGGCACAGAAGTGGTTTAGGGAGAAAGTATCCCTGGAATGCAAAGCACAGGTTGAGAGAGCGTGTGTGTGCTTCAGAGCAAGCTCTGGCTAATCCATCCACGTGTGTGTGCTGCTGGAACAGAGGCCGCTCCAAGGAGGAAGCCTGCTTTGCCAGGAAGCTGCAACTCCAAGTTCTAGAGGCCATTTGGGTTGGTTCAGGACTGAGGCACGTGGAGGTTGATGTGCCAAAGAAAACCAAGGCCATTCGCTGTGTTCTTTTGTTTTGCTCGCATTTTGTCCTCTTAGGAACCTAGTCATGTGGAGGCTGAAAAAGACAAGAGACTTCAGTAGACGTTGGTTTTGCACTGGAAGGTACTATGGGGGCTCAGAAGCATGGAATGAATGGGCTATAGTTCTCCTGACCTCGTTTACTACTTAATGTAGTATAATTCAGGCTGAGAGCTCAGGTGTTCCGGCAGAATCTCTGAATCCTTCAGGAAACAAGAAATGTTTGCCCTTCCTCCTAAGAGGAAGTGACTCACTAAATTTGTTTCAACCTTAGTTAGGCTGGGTTGTTCCTCCCTTCAGTTGTAGGGAGTCATTCTTTCCATGTTTATACCCTTTACTTAGTAAAATGGGGCATGACTCTTGTGGTCAAGAGAGAGACTGCCGGCCTCCTCTGAAAAAAAAAAATTAAAACACACACACGTACACACACCCTCTCCATATGTAATACCGCCAGTTTGCTCCTGTATTATTAAATGCTTCAAACTTACATGTTTCCAAACAATTGGAAATTTTTGAAAACATTTTGCCCTTCTTTTCTCTATTAATGATTTTTTAAAACTATGGTAGTCTGGGTTTTTTTTTTTTTGAGAGACAGAGTCTCAAGCTGTTGCCCTTGGTAGAGTGCGGTGGCGTCACAGCTCACAGCAACCTCAAACTCTTGGGCTTAAGTGATTCTCTTGCCTCAGCCTCCCAAGAAGCTGGGACTACAGGCGCCCGCCACAACTCCTGGCTATTTTTTGGTTGTAGTTGTCATTATTGTTTGGCAGGCCCAGGCTGGAATCAAAGCCACCAACTCTGGTGTATGTGGCTGGTGCCCTAGCTGCTGAGCTACAGGCACTGAGCCTCTGGGTTTTTGTTTTTTTTTTTTTTTAAACTTTAAAAATCTTTCCTTTGAAAAAATTTTAAAGTTATACAATAGTTGTAAGAAACTTACATACCTTTCACATAGACCCGTCAATTATTGGCATTTCCTCTCTCTTACTCTGTCCTACACACGCACACCCAATACCACCAGTTATTATTCTTCTGGACCCACTGAAGAACATCGTAAGTACCACAGATCATGACCTCCACCCCTAAATGCTGCAGCATGCATTTCCTAAGTACAAGGATATTCTCTTACAGATTCATAGTGTAATTGCCAAATACAGGAAACTTAACAATGACTTTTCTCTAAATGTCCTAGTAATGCCTCCTATAGTACTTTTTGTCTCAATCTGGCTCGTTAAGAAAAATTAATTGTAGTGTTTATGTTATGTCTCTTTTGTCACATTTCATCTGAAATGGTTTCTTAGCCTTTCTTTGTTCTTTATGATACTGACTTTTTTTTAAGAGTCTAGGCTAGTTGTTTGTGAAGTATCTGTTGTTTGAGGGTTTGTTGTTTTCTTTTTTTCTCCACTGTGCATTTCATCTGGAGGCACATGATGTCTATTTGTCCTGTTTTTGGTGATATTAACTTTGATCGTTCTGTTAAGATGGTTTAAGCCAGGTTTCCTCTGAGAAGTTACCATTTCCCCTCTGTAATGAGAACATAATCTGAGACCGGGAAGACCTGTTCCTCGTTCACCTTTGACTTAGTAGCTTTAGATTCTTTCCTGAATCATTCACTACTGTCATGGTTGCAATGTGGTGATACTTATTTTTACATTAGTGATTATTTTGTATTAAATCTTCCAAGAGATGTTGTTTTTAGTTTGTTTGCTTTTAAAGATAAGGTACCACTCCCAAAACCCGAGGCCAGATTATGTTTTTAGTAGGTTTGATGCAGTATTTATATTGACTAATTTATTCATCATATTTGGAACTGTAAATAGAAAGTCCCACTGTTCTTCACAACGAAAGGCTTACTGGTTGCTTTGCAATTGAACGTTGAATCCCCAAGGGGACCTGGCCAACCAGTGGGCTGTGTCTGGTTAGTGTCTGCAAAGTGTGTGCCAACCAAAACAGCGTTCTGAGTCAGAGCCGTGTTCTATGGGCAGAAGTTTTCTTCTGCTTTTTATTCAAAAAGCAAAAGAATTTGGTAAATTAAAGTGAGCACATCTTGCAGCAACTGCCCTTAGAAGCAGAGGTGACAGGCAGTATGGCAAGTTGAGTCCTGGGCCTGGGCCTGCCTTCCAGGACCACAAGCTCCCCAGTTGTCACAGGGCCCCAGTGCACGTGCCTTCCTCCCTCCCCCACACCAAAGACCTCTTCTGAGGGAGGGATCTGGCAAATGTCTCCAAAACAGCAGTTCTCAACCTGTGGGTCGCGTCCCCTTTTAACTATGTTAAAGGTTTACCGCATTAGGAAGGTTGAGAACCACTGTTCTAAAAGATACATCACTTCTCCCAGTAGGATCCAGCCTCTCACAGGGTTTACAGTCTTCAGTTACAGAAGTTAACTTTGACCAGAGAAGCAGAAGAGGTAGGTCTTTTGCGGGGTAGGCAAGTGGTGAAAATTTGACATACCAGACACTACATCATTATATATTCCTGCCAAGTGGGATTGCTGGCCTCTGGGTGTGCTTGGCCTACATGATTGATAGATAGATAGCTAGCTAGATAGATAGCTAGCTAGCTAGATAGATAGATAGATAGATAGATAGATAGATAGATGATAGGCAGATATAGATAAAAAGGTAGATGAGAGATAGATAGGGAGATGAATGATTGATAGATAGGCAGATATAGATAGATAGATACAAATATAGCTAGATGATAGATAAATGAATGAGAGGCAGATATAGATAGATAGATAGATAGATAGACAGACAGATATAGATAAAAAGGTAGATGAGAGATAGGGAGATGAATGATTGATAGATACATATGATTGATTGATAGATAGGCAGATATAGATAGATAATAGATAGATACAGATATAGATAGATGATAGATAAATGAATGAGAGGCAGATATATAGATAGATCCCTTCCTGCCCCATCACTGGTTTGGCAGGATCCCCATTCATTCTTATTTACTTACCCTCTGTCTGGTCCCTCCATATGTTTTCCCTGAAAGTTTAATAAAGGAGGCCAAGGGAGCTCTCCTTTGAACTTGTTCCATTTTTATCTTTCTACATTGTTTATTGATGAGACCGTCTATTTTATTACCCCAGTGTTGGGTTCTTGTCAGCTGGTTGAAAAGGTGAACATGAGGAAATTCTTGTTACTTTCTAGTTACTTTCAAGAATATCTAGAGAGTAGGGCTTTTTATTTTTTTTAATTTAGCTGGGAAATCTCTTTACAACTCCAATCCATGAGGAAAGACGTTAGGTACAAGAACAGAAAACCTGACAAATAGTGGCATAAACAAATACAAAGGTTACTGGACACATCATTTCTTGGGTCGATCCAGGCCTGGCTCAGTAGGCCTTCAGGAGCCCAGGCTGTCAGACGGGGTGTTTTTTTTCTCTTTCTTTTGTCTTTGTGTGTCTGCTGCATCTTCTAGGTGGGAAGCAAAAGCTGGGTGAGGGGAAAAAGGCAGCTGGGCAAAGGGCCAAAGCACGTCCTTTCACAAAGCTTTCCTAGAAACCCTACCCACCACATTCCAGTTTGTCCCCCTCTGTCCTGCGTGTGGCAGCTGTTTACTGAGCATCTGCTCTGTGGTGGGAAGAGCCCTCTGTGCTCTAGGATATAGTAAGGAACAGAACAGGCACAGGCTGCAGGCTTACATTTGGAAGTATGGTGATATAGTAGGAAAAAATATTGTACATGCTCAATAGTCATACAGAGAAAACTGAAACAAAAGGGAGCTCAGAATTGGGTCATTTGACTGCCATTGCCATAGGGAACTTAGAGAAGTGAAGGTTTACAGCTGAGCACATTTCTTCCCAGAACAAAATAGGGTTCTTTTCTTAAGGAAAGAGGGAGACCAGACATTGCATGGTAACTAGTAGTAACTTCTAGTAACTATGGTACTTTAAACTTAACAGTAATTTGAAAATTAACTAGGTAACTGACAAATGTGCTATGTGTCAAGATTATTTAGATTCATTATGATGTTCAAGGAAGCTAACTGGAATCAGGGCCATGTGGTGTGTTTTTTAGAGGGAGTGTTCATGGGTTGTTCGACATGGACTGAAAATTGAAAAAGAAACAGATAATAATAAGCAATTTTTTTTTTCTTGAGACAGAGCCTCAAGCTGTCACCCTGGATAGAGTACTGTGGCATCACAGTTCACAATTCCTGGGCTCAAGGAATTCCTGGCCTCTGCCTCCCAAGTAGATGGGACTACAGGTGCCCGCCACAAATCTCGGCCATTTGGGGGTTGCAGCCGTCATTGTTGTTTGGCGGGCCTGGGCTGGATTCAAACCCTCCAGCTCAGGTGTATGTGGCTGGTGCCTTAGCCCATTGAGCCATAGGTGCGGAGTCAATAAGAAGTGTTTATTGAATTCTTCTTATATTCTAGGAACTGATCAAAGCACTTAACATTGATTCATGTAATACAATAACCCTACTACGTTTTGCATGTTACTCCCATTTGCAAATGCAGAAGTGAAGATAAGAGAAGTTCGTGGGTTGCCCAGGGCTACGCAGCGACCAAGTGGCAGAGCTGGGGTTTGGTCCCAATTGAGACATCCCTGCTCTTAACCATTGAGCTGTCATCCCTACGTTCCTACTGTCTTGCTTACACAAATAGAGAGGCAGGGCAAAGGGTGTTTCATAGCATTCAGAAAATAGCAGCAGTTAAAACCTGCACTCCCAGGACTGTCTGTGAAGTAGGAGCAAGTTCCGCCCTTACCCAGATAGACGTTCAGGCTCAGTAATTTATCTAAAGAGACAGGAAGGTCCAAAATAAATCTCCAGACTTCACCTTGGCCAATATTTATAACTTCTTTTCTACTAAGTCTTTCACTGGAGTTGAAAATTCACTGATTTAGTTTCACTTTTTTCATTACCTATGACTACCCTTGAACTATTTTATGGTGAAAAAGTCTGAAAATATATAGCATGATGGACAAGGAAAATAAATAAAAAAAGAGAAAGCCAACTGGGTGCTGCTGTGTGTTTGAATAATGTGGATCGAATACAGTTTGTAGGTGTTGGAGGAAAGCGTTTGCTGCGCTCGGACATAGCTTCACTCTGAGCTTTGTCTCATCTGGAGAGCTGGTTACTCTCTTTGACTGTCAGCTTTGCTTTTGCCCCCTTCCCAGATCTCCACCTGCACTCCCTTCCCTCTCTGCCCGCAGAAAAGCAGCCCCTGCGCACACCTTTCTCCAGCTCCCCTGACCCTTTCTTGCCTTCGCCTGACCTGGGCTTCCCTTCCCTTGCCACCTGCTCCCCAGGTGGGGTGAAGCTCGTGCCGTTTCCCCACAGCCCACCCCTCACTTGGGCAGGCTGCCGGTCAACCTTAGAGTCTCATCTCTGGTCTCGGCCCCTCCCAGAAGTCTTCCCTGAGCCCCCCATTGGAGGTGCAGCGTCCTGTTACTTGGGCTTCACATCCCCTAGATTCTCTTGCTACCATTGCAGTGGACTGTGCATGTGTGTGAGCTGTCATCTGTGGACTGTGCATGTGTGTGTGCACACGCTCATGTGCTCACGCTCGTGTGCTCGTGAGCTGTCATCTGCTGCTCTGAGCACCTTGAGCTCTGGGCCTGTTGCTTCTCCGCTGTCATGTAGAAGATGGTTAGCAATGTTGAGTACATGAATTAAGGAGTGAGTGAGCAGACACGCGCACATAGTTCCTCTCTCCCTGGGAAAATCTCCTTGCTGTTTTTCCAAACTATAATTCTCTCCCTCCCCAGCTGTGAACTTTTCCCGTGAAGCCTGTCTCCTGTCTTCATTCTCTGCTAAATGTTCTTTCAGAGGTCAGTGGCCCTGTAATAACTAAAGTGGAGCCCTCTTCCCCATCTGGCTTTTCTTGGGGTCACACTCCTCTCTGTGCACTTGGTGTCTGTGGGTTTTGGCTTCCAGTTTCTCCTCCTTCCTTTATGCCCACACTTTGCAGCTCTGCTCATCCCTTACTGTGGGTGCTCCCTGGGCTGTTTATCCCTCTAGCAAGCTCTCTCAAGGCACTTCCCCATGTCCTTGGCTTTGAACTCTGGGCTCTAGGTGCCCACCTCAGATTTATCTCTCTAGCTCAGAGTCCCTTCCCACTGTGCTGGCCAGCCTGTGCAGCCTCTTGCTGGATGTCGCCAGCTGCCCCAAACTGCACAGCCTTGTAACAAATTACCATCTCGATCCTCCTCGCCTTCTGTCTCTGGCCACCTGGTCTCTGTCCCTATTTTCTCCTTTCTGTTCTTGGGACCAACTGAGGCCTTACATCATGATCTGCTTTTCATCCTTAACCCAAACTTTCAGTTGCCAAATCCTGTTGCATCTATTGCTATAAACTTTTGTTTTTCTCTGCCTTAGACTTTTTTGGGTTGCTCTAACGGAATGCCTGAAACCGAGTAATTAGCTTTTCATTCTGTGGGCTGGGAAGTTCAAGTGCCTGGCCCTGACTCTGGCAAGGGCTTTTGTGCTGCACAACAACATGGCAGAGAAGGCAAAGAGGAAGAGAACAGTGGACACCTATGAAAAGGGAAGACCGTATGGGAGGAAGAGGCTTGTTTTGTGACCTGCGCACGGGGGGGGTCTATACCCATGACCTGAAAACCTCCCCTTGGGCCCCAGCTCCTAACACTACTGTGCTGGGGGGTCCAACTGCAATCAGAGTTTTGGTGGGGACAGAAACAACCAGACCCAAACCATAGCATCCTCTTTTTCCTCTTCACTACTCCAAAGGATACCCTTAATGCTCTTTTCATGAACTAGAAAGCGTTTAAGAAATTGCTTTCAGATTATTCTCCTAAAAATGCTTAGATCCCCCCAATGGCATCTGTAAATTAGGACCCCTCCCTGTTTTCACTGTGGTAGTCACAGCCTCCAAAACACAGTCCCCACCCATTTTTATTGTTGGTTCTTCCACATCTTCCACTTACGCAGACTAAACTGCAGCCCACTGGACTCTTTCCCCTCAAGGCCTGCTGGGCTGTCTGCATTTCGTGCTTTGAAAACATTTCCTTCCTTTAAATCTTATTCTGAGGACAGTTTCTCCTTCTCAGTCCCTTCCCTGGCCATGTTCTTGTCCCTTTGTGGACTCCAGGAGCATTTTGCATGAATCTGATGTCTCTTAATGTGCTGTCATGCGAATCACCATTGTCTTTGTTAACATCATCCAAGCTTTGCTTCTTGCATTATTTCTATGTATTGGCCACTATGCAGCTCTCTTATTGTATTTTATCGTTTGCTGTTTCATACATTCACTGAGGTAGACACTATTTTGAGACAGATTAGCCTGTCTTCAGAGCTCGAGATGCACACTCCACTCTGAGTGTCGTTATAGTCTTGGGGTCAAGGTGCCTTGCCTCCTGCCAGACTCTCTGGCTTCAAATTCATGCTTTCTTACCAACTCTGAAACTCTTGGGCAAGTTACTTGGCCTGTCTACGGTTTCCACAACTACAAAATGAGGGGGATAATTATAGTGCTTACCTCTCTTAGAAAACTACGACGCACATACCAAGTGTGCAGTAATCCCATCTCTTATCATTATCTGTCCCATCTGGTCCAAGTTCATGCCTTTGCCTGTAGCTCAAGCCCACACGAGCCAGCGTGGTCATGAGCTCCGAGGCTAAATGTTCCATTTTGGGTCTCTCTTCTGATTTTTCCAGTGTCCAGAACAGTGGTTTGCACAGAGGAAATGGTCATTCATTACTTGCACTGAATTTCTTAAGGGCCTCTAGTTCTTTGAAATAGGGTTGAAAATGGATTGTTTCTAATGCTGGAGTCACAGAAATCTACCTTGGTCTAGCCTGTGACCTCACATGTGTCAATGTCTTCTTAAGCTGGTAACAGTGTGGTAAGAAGTGCTTTCTGCTCACAAACATTAACCTTGAAAGAGACCTGTAAAAAAACATCGGGCAGAGAGGATACAGGTGGTACCTGGGTTAGGAACTGGTTATGTTCTTAAGAGGAGTTTTATGTTAAGCTGGAGCATGTATATTTACTTATAACCTGTAATAGACGCCATTCATAAGTGCGAGTGGTATGTCATTTGGATGTCTGTAACTTGAGGACTTATTGCAGTAGCTTCCACACGTTGCCGAATCTAAGGGATTGTTGTTTCTAAGGGCTGTTCTCCTCTCCCCACCTGGTTCCATTCCATAATCTCATTTAAGGCTCTCCAGATTTTCTTCCTTTTAGAATAGAAACAACAAGACTACATAATATTTCCCGATAAAAATCTATTATCGGCTTGGTGCCTGTGGCTCAATGGGCTAAGGCACCAGCCACGTATGCCTGAGCTGGTGGGTTCAAATCCAGCCCGGGCCCGCCAAACAACAATGGTGGCTGCAACCTAAAAATGGCCGGGCGTTGTGGCGGGCGCCTGCAGTCCCAGCTACTTGGGAGGCGGAGGCAGGAGACTCGCTTGAGCCCAGGAATTGGAGGTTGCTGTGAGCTGTGATGCCACGGCACTCCACCCAGGGTGATAGCTTGAGGCGCTGTCTCAAAAAAAAAAAAAATCTAATATCAAGAAACAGATGTAAAATATTTAATTATTTTAAAAGTCATGCATGGCATGGTCATACCTCCTTAGGAAGCAGGCCAGCTTCAGCGAGAGGAGCTAATGAGGGCTGCCACGTCCCCTGGAGCTGACGCTAATGCATCCTGTATCCACATCCTGTTTGTGGCAGGGCGGTGCTGTGGGGAGGGGACACTAGTGTCCTCCCGTGGGGAATGTACATGTGTGCCCCGAGCCTGGGGCCCATGTCTGTGTACTGACTGAGGAAGCCCCGGGGGCATGCCCTTTAGGGGGACCCACAGGCAGTTCTGCCTGGCTCAGCTGGATGTGTCCTCCGGGACAGCGAGGTGGGCCCTCGTGGCCCGTTGGAGCAGCACTGCAGAGAGAACCAGAGACTTCATGTCCCAAAGCCAAGGTCACCGTAGGGGAGCTCAGAGCTCTACTGCACTGCCCATCCCTGACTTGCCCTCTGTTCCTCACCCCTCCAGGATTCAGCTCCCTCCTTGGCCCAGTGACGAGTCTGAGTCCCCGGTCTCCAGGGCTCTCTCTTCCTGGGCCCCTCCTCGCTTCTCTGCCCCAGCCTCCAGCTCACCCCACACCGTCTGCTTTGTCTGGACTCTGCATGTTACTGGTCGTAGCTGGGGTGGGCTCCGGAGCTGGGCACCACCTGAGTTTAAGCTTTGCTACATTACGAACATGAGATTATGAACCAGATATGGGCAGTCCCTGAGTTATGAACATCTGACCAGCGAACAACTAGCACTTACGGAGGCTATTACAGGAAATAGGTCAATATACCTGCTTCAACTTACATACAAGTTCAACTTAAGATCAAACCTTCAGAATCTATCTCGTTCATAACCTGGGGACTGCCTGGACTTGAATTCTCTAAGCCTCAGGCTGGTAATCATAGCGGGACAATCACAGCCCTTTCTGCAGAGGGTTGTGCTAAACGCCCGGCCGTCGGGGTGCCCTGCGTGTGGGAGGTGCTCACGTTCTGTGGCTCCCTCCCCTCAGTACTATGCAGGGCTGCCTGTGCGTCTGTGGGGTCCATTCTCGGGCACATTCGATGGTGCACACAGAATTCATCAGTGATCATATCATTGGCTCTAACTTACGCCCTTTCCCACATGACCTTTAGTTTCCTTTTTGATGCCTCCAAAAGGGGAGGTCAGGAAACAACAGCCATTGCCCAAGAGCCTGGTGTGCTGGGGTGTGTGTGCAGGCGTAGCTGTGTCCGCACGTGTGCGCGCTCCATCCACAGCATATTTGAGGGGCTCAACATTCCAGAATGCAGGAGCTGGGGCAGGAGCAGCTGGGCCTGAATCCTCCACCTCAGCTGTTCCCGCCTGGCAGCTCTGTTGCCCTTCCTGCTGTCTGCACATGAACCTCCAGCCGACCCGGCCGCAGCTGGAGCCCGCGTGTCTGCCCGCGTCCTTCGCCAGTGGCAGGCTGTGTGCCCTCTTGCTGCCTTTGCTGGGACAGGCACTGCTGCCAGGAGTTGTGTTGTATACAGAAATGTCTGCTGTTCCTTCTCTGTCCTGCAAAGGAGGGAACAGAATATCAGGCTGGGAGTGGAAGGGTTTCAGTCAGTAAACAGCGGGAAGGAGGGACTCGTCCCTGCAATTTACCAAGTGCTCCCTGCCACTCGTCCCTGCAATTTACCAAGTGCTCCCTGCACATCTCCTAACAATTCTATGATGCAGATGGTACTTCACTGTTAAGGAAACCAAGGTCTAGAAAGGTAAATGACTTTTCAAGGTCACAGACCTTGGGCAAGGCAGAGCTGGATTCCAAATCCAGGCTTCTTAATCTGCCACACTGTGTGTGCAATGAGAGACTGGTACCCTTCCAGGCCAGCGACAGGCCAGGCAGCTTGTGAATTTTAACAGTGAACACTTCATCAGCATTGCTATGGACAAATACCTCGGGGCCCTAGAAAGACGACTGGGTTAGGAGGAGTAGCTGCCCTCCCCCAGTCTGAAGACCTGAAGAAAGAAGGTTATAATGTGGCAGGAACACCGTCAGGAAGAGTAGGGGGCTGCAGAAGGAGAGTCAGAGAAGGTGGACCCCCGGGGATGGGCCTGGGGTTGAGGACCCTGCCCGGGTCAGGGTTCAATCAGAGAAACAGAACTTGAGATATAGTTAGACTTCATGACGCCTTTGACCTCCCACCTCTGTGTGGGCTGGCTACGTAGCCCAGGTGAGGCTGTTTCTTCTGTGACAGGTGGTGCAGCCAGGCAGCTAGACCAGATGATGCCTGATGAGTAAGGAGAGCAGGGACAGAGTATGGCCTGCTAAGGTGGGCTGACACCCATGTCACTGTCACCACCTCCATGCAGTCCTCCAACATTGAGGGTGCAAGGGACCTGCAGGAGTTGCTGGCATCCTTCCTCAGGAGTCCTATGCACTGCTGGTCCGGGACTCAGAGACTCCCAAGCAGGAGGCTCAGAATGTGAGCACCACTGGCCCAGTTGCTGCTCCAAAGCCACCTAGGATCCAGGGCACCACTGCAAGACCTCACGGCCACACTGACGTGGAACACAGATAGAAAATGCCTACTTTCCACGGCTCACATAAAATAGGTCTAGGTCAGTGTTTTTCAACCTTTATCTCATGGTGCACTTGAACCTATAGTTAAACTTTCATGGCACACATAAATTACAGTGATCAAAAATAAAAAAAAAAAAAAAGTGGAAAAGAATATACTTACTGTGCTTGGGACTTCTTTTGAAAATAATTAACAATCTTTAAAAATTTTTCTGGCACCTAAGACCCTGCCACGCATATCAGTGTGCCGTGGTGCATCAGCTGAAAATCACTGTTCTGCTGGCTCAGCTAACCCAGAGTGATGCCGGAGAGGGATTTCGGGAGACAGTGTCGTGTACCTGAGCTAAATCGTCAGACTCCCGATCCTCCACAGGTCCTGCAGCAGTGCATACCTGGGGGAGGACCAGGGCCTCTGGGGTAGAAATGGATAGGAACAAAGTTCCAGGTGTGAGAAAGGAGATGAGAGCACAGCATACCAGGCGCTGGTGTAGGGGCCTTCCCAGAGGTCTTCAGGGCCAGCTCAGAGCCGCCCAGTGGTTGGTCGGCTTTGTGCGTTAGAAGCACCATTGTCCGCAGCAGGAGGTGGGCTGAGTCGACAGACCCTAATGGGCTGAAGCTTCTCAAGGCCTTCCTTACTCTGCTTCCGCTTTTTAAATTCCTTCATCTGCTGGCTAATTCCTTCATCTAATCCATAGGGAGCATCTCTTTCATGCCAGGAATATGTGCCAACATCTATTTCATGCTAGAAATATGTTCAAGACTAAACCCGGCCCCCAACCTCGTCTAAAAGCCTTGTTCAAATCTTACAGTCAGGATAATGCTGCAAAATGTATTGGGTACTTGTTTTATTGTATTGTTCTGTATTCTTTACTGAAAAATCTCACTTGCAGTGTTGCTTACTTTATTTTAGAGGCATTGGATTGGGGGATAAAAGAGGGAATGGATAGGTGGTGCTTGTGGCTCAAAGGAGTAGGGCGCAGGCCCCATATGCTGGAAGTGGTGGGTTCAAACCCAGCCCCAGCCAAAAACAGCAAAAAAAAAAAGAGGGAATGCTGAAGGAGGAATGGGCAGCGTGTTCCCCAGACTCTGCTGGCTTAGGCCAGTGGTTCAAGTACATCTGCAAGTCAGGGTCACCTGGAGGGCTTGTTGGGAAGATCCTTAGCCCCTGAGCCCCCCAGACCTACTGGATTAGATTTTCCAGGTGTGAAACCCTGGAGATTTTAGATTAGATTCTCCAGATGTGGAACCCTGGCCCTGGGGACTTTAAGAAGTTTCCCAGGAGATCTTAAGCAGCCAGCTTGATTTTATGAATCACTGCCCAAACCTCTGTCCTGTCAATCAGATTGAAGCTCTTTGCTTCCACTGTACATCTTAGCACAGGTAGAATTCGGGGCTGCTCAGCTGATGATGCTGGCGGAGGTCACCGTATCATCATGCTAACCCTGGCAAAGCTCGCTGGTGTTGGAGTCATTTCCAGCAGGTGGTGGTGCCCACAGAATCACAAAGGGGAAGGATGTGAGGCAATCAGAGGGCAGCGTGAGATCAGCGAGCAGGGCTGTGACGTGCAGGAGGGCAGGGCCTGCTGCGTAGTGGGTCCAGGTGTGGAGGGCATGTGGATGGGACAGATTTTTGAACTCAAAAAATGAGCTTTGAGAGGACAGGAAAACTTAAGTTCCCATTTTCCTACTGTTTATAACACAGGAAAAATTTCCATCAGCTGTGTCTGGGGAGGAACTAAAAGCAAAAGGCAGGGGGAGGCCCAAGTGGCGACTATTGAAAGGGCCCAGGCTGGGGGGCACCCGTGGTTTGTGTTGCCTGCTGGGAGAAGTAGGGCAGCAGCGGCTGGCACGGCAGTGCCCGGGAGTGGTTGCTGGTCACCGTGCACCACGGGGAAGGAAGGGCCCTCTGTGCGGGCAGTGCCTCCAGCTTTGACCTTCAGAAGTGGCTCCCCCAACTCTGCTGCTGCCCCTCAGAGTAGCTGCCAGAGGACGGGCTTAGCACACAGCCCCCGGCCCCACATCCCTCCAGGGAGTCCCCTGTGCCCAGCCTGCACAGCAGCCAACAGGCTTCAGGGACAGTGAATAAGAGCCACTGTTTGTTTCCACTGAGAAAGTTCTGACCCGTTTCCGGAGCCATCACCATGGAAACGTAAGGGGGAGATAATTGAATGGAGCCTCTTTTTCCTCCCATCTGCCCTGCTCTTCCTCACTCAGAGGCTGAGGCTGGACAGGCCGGCCCTCTGCTGCCTCACTTCCCCTGAAGGTGCAGGCACATTCGAGAAGAATACTAAAAGCCAAGGTCCCCTCTCTGTGCCAGTCTGCCCAGATCGCTGACCCCCTACTCACCCTGTCCCAGTTGTGGTGGCCATCCGTTTGCACACCAGCTCTCGCTCTGGGCCTGCCTCGTGCAGACTGATAGCCAAAGTGCATTCCAGAGGCTACCCCATCCATCCCTGTCCATCCAGCCGGCCCCAGTCCTCAGCCACATTCCCATGCACAAAAGCCGTTTTTGGACCACATATTTATTATGAACTTGCAGGAAATTTTAAAGTAGAAAGAAGGAAGGAATAACTTTGCTCCATTTGCAAAGTATGTAGCAGCCATTAAAAAATGGAAACAAATGTGTTTTCTTTTTCGTAGACTGCTTAAGTTCATACAAAGTTAATCTTTTTCTCATTTTATAAAAACTAGCATTGGTGGTGAAAGCAATGTGCTATAACCCTGTTTTGATTTATTTTGCTTTGGATAATAATTGTAAATTTTTTTTTTGGAGACAGAATCTCACTATGTTGCCTTCAGTAGAGTGCAGTGGTGTCACAGCTCACAGCAACCTCAAACCCCTGGGCTCAAGTGACCCTCCTGCCTCAGCCTCCCAAGTAGCTGGGACTGCAGGTGCCAGCTACAACTCCTGGCCATTCCTTGCTGTAGTTGACATTGCTATTCTGCAGGCCCAGGCCAAGTTCGAACCCACCAGCCCTGTTATGTGTGGCTGGTGCTCCAGCCGCTGAGCTGAGCTACAGTTGCCGAGCCAATAATTATAATTCTTAAGATAGAAAAAAAATACCTAAGTAAAATGTCAAATTCACAATGAAGCCATTAGCTTTTATTGGTTACACCAAAGCCAGAACAAAAAGCAGAAGTTCAAGGTCCCCCTTTCTTTTAACATCTTAATTTGTATGCCTGTTGAAAAATCATGAAAAGTCAGATTTTGACGTGGGGCTCCAAATTCCAGTGGCCAGGTTACAAACTTAACTTTCACTTTCAATACCAGTAATTAGTGAAAGCACACTATTTTAGCTTCAGGCTCATAGTAATGAACCTGGCATTGTGAATACGTGGTAAGACTGTTGAGGCCCTTGGCTCCACAGAGCTGGAGTGTTAGTGAGAAAAACATTGGGTGGGGAGGGAGCCTCAGCTCCGTGTCTTACAATTATTAGTTGTATGACCTTGGATGAGTCTTGAATTCATCACACTCGTGATGATCTAGTTCTTTCTAGGTTCTCCATGAGCCTAAAATATAATGAGATATATAAGAATTCTAGGATTATAAGTGTGAGCCACCGTGCCCAGCCTGTGTCTTTCATGGTCATTTTTCACCCCATTTGTGAACACCTGGGTTTGAACTACGTTGATATGACATTTCTCTGTGGATGGCAGCTTTGATGCTGACACTACCACTGACAGTAACAGCATAGATTGTTGCAGGAAGATGAGGCCCAGCGGAGAGAAAGAGCACCCAAACACCATGTTTATAAGAGGAAGGGCTTTATTCACCAGCTGGGAGCTTACAACATAGAAGAATTCCAAATGGCCATGCTCCCCGCCTGGCTTGGTCTTTCCCTTTTTATCAACAGTCAAAAAGTTCCACCCCACAGGTATCCTTATTGGTCGGTTTGAATCAAGCGGGAGATGCTATTCTAGTCCCTACAGAACTACAGTATTTCATAGAACTTGGAAATTTCCAAGTTCGAGGGAATCAAGTTTACAAATTCCCTAGGGCTGAGTCACCATGGAGAGGACCCTGCAGGTGTATCCTTGTGGTTTCCTTGAGAAGACCTGTTCTCCCTTCTCGGGTATCCTCACCCTTCTCGGGTATCCTCTCTCAGTATCGCCTTACTGCGGTTCCCAAGTCCTTCCAATTTCATGACCAGTCTTCAGAATATTCCCAAGACATCTACTAGAGGGCACATAATATTCTTTTAACTAGGTTATGGAGAAAGAACCAGTAATTGGCCACTGTCATAGATAATCAGTCAATGATGATTTATTGTTCGCTCAATATAGAGACTAAAGCTCTACAAAGCTTGGGGGGGGGTCTGCACACGATGGGGTCCGTACCTTTCAGGAGTCTCCAGTTACTTGGGTAGATTTTATTCTACTTCTACCTTCCTTTTTACTTGCCCTGGTTTTGTTTGGGGTGGCAGTGTACCCTGTTAAAACACTCACTTTCCCAGACTCCTCTGCCGATAGCGGACCCAGGTATCAGTGTGTGGCCCAGAAGAAAAACTGGAACTTTCTAGTGGGCTGTTTCTAAGGAAGCTGGAGTTTTCACAACAAATAAGACTGACTCAGCATACACATCTCCTGCCCCTGGCTCTTCTCCATTGTTCTGCCAAAAACAGGGTCGCAGTGCCCGATAAGAAAGGAGGTCACGTGGTGAAGTGGGGGAAGAAATAATTGCTTGAGTGGCTGCACGAGCACTAGCCTAGCTTCCTCCAGACTCCTGGCTACAAGACAACATGCTCCTATTTGTCTCAGAACTGAAGTCAAGTATTAGTCACACTCAACTGAGTATAACCCTAACACTCAGTGGGTAAGAATAAAAACAACTGCCAGGGCCCGGTGGCTCACACCTGTCATCCTAGCACTCTGGGAGGCTGAGGCAGGAGGATCACTTGAGCCCAGGTGTTTGAGGTTGCTGTGAGTTAGGCTCACATCACAAGACTCTAAGTGGGGCGACAGAGTGAGACCATCTGAAAAAAAAAATCAGAAGAACAAAACATAAGTGAAAACCCACTGAGAGGTTTCTGGAACCCAAACCTTACTCCGAGCCCAGTGCCGGTTCTGTACTTGCACAGTCCTGTCCTTTGTGAGGTTGTGGCCTGAACGTACTTGTGCCAGGGACTGCCATGTGGAGAGATGGCCTCTGGCTGCTTTGTAGACACAGACTCTTCATTTTCTGCCAGTGACCTGCGTCGTTCACTTTTGGTACGAGTTAGCAGTTGGTGAATGAAAGGACACAAATCTCTTTCAGTGCCCCTTTGTGAGGGCTTTTCAGATTCTACAGAAGTGAGCCCTGCTTTTGGCCCGGAGAACCTGTCCCTTCTGGAGGTGCCAGAGCACCAGCCCTTTACGTGTTGAGAAGTGGAAGCACTTTTGGAGAAGGACTAAGGGAGACTTGACTCAAAGGTGGAGCTGGTTAAAAGAAAAGCCCAGTAATAGCTAGCACTTTTCATTTTATTTTCATTAATTTTATTTAGTGCTTAGCATGTTCTAAGTACAGTATAAGTTGTAACTCACTGAAACCTCCGGGAACCATGTTATTGTCTATTTTGCATAGCAGGAAGCAGGTTCAGAGGGTCTAGGTGCCTTGCTCAGAGTTACTGCTCAGTGAGTGGCAGAACTTGGCTGGTGCTGTGCCACTTCCTGGGTAGTGTGGCCTTGTGACAACACTGCGACATCATTCACATTGAGGCACCAGTCCACTGCTCATGATTTCTTCCAAGTGCAAACCAAAAAGGGACAGGCTTGATTTTCAGCTGGAAGGATCATGTTCAGCTCCCTAGACCTTCTATAGGTCTCTTGCAGTCAGCAGGGAATTGAAAGGTAATGAACATGATTGCCGTTAGAACTGACCTCGAATTCCTGGGTTGGTTGTATCTTTCTCCTTCTTACCTTTCTGAACAAGATGTTCTTTTGAGACATGTTACTACTCAGCGGGTCTCATCCTGTGGGTCGTGACCCCTTTGTAACAATGAAAACACATCGCATCATTAGGAAGGTTGAGAACCACTGTTAGAGAAGGAATAGGCTCACCTCAGGGTGGGGAACGTGTGGCCTTGGGGCCACACGTGTTTTTCAGATTCTTGATTATGGGCTTTCTGACTGAATCCAAATTTTATAGAACAGATCGTTTTAATAAAGTTTGGATTTGATCAAGACTGTACTTGGGCACTTGAAGGGCCACATATAGCCTTGTGACCATAGGATAGGGCAGAAAAAGTTAAAAATGGCAAAACTCATGGCTGGAAATTGTGAACTTTTTCAATGTCTTTTCTGTGTAATTCCTACAAGTGTAAGAATTTGCAGCTTGTGGTAAAAGAGCCTTTTTGAATTGGAATTAAAAATGGGGCGGTAGTATTGTTTGGCGACAGCATCCAACATAATAAACCTGACAATCCTGCCACTTTCTTTCGCAGAGTTAATGTTGCTAATTGATGTTACCTACACCATTTCCCATAATGTAAGTGTCTGTACTGAAAAGCTATTCAATGTAAGTTAAAAAAATGCAAATAAAAAAATTATTTAGTATACACTGTGCTATATATCATAAGCTAAATACTGCTTAAGGAAGACAATAGGATATAGGCAAATAGAAACACTATTATGCTGGAAAATAAATTGGATGAAGAGCTTTCAACATCATATTCAAACATTATGTATATTGAGTTTTTTGGGAAGTCAAAGTCAAGCACAAATCCCTTTTATAAAGGGATTGAGAAGTACAAGAAAAATCACGGTCTCCATCCTAGTTATTTGAGAGAAGTTAGTGTTAAAAAAATTTAAAAGGAGGAGCCCTAGTGATGTGGAAAGTAGGAATGTGGAATAGGAGGTGACGTAATGGCATATTTGGAATAAAGACAGTGACAGTGGTCTGGGGCGGCTCTGGAGGGCACATATAAGAAGTTGCATTTATTTGGAACTTGCCAAGTGCCAAGCACTGTGCTGATCCCCCTCACAGCCTATTAAGGCAGTATATTTTATCATCGCCGTTTCACATAAAAAGACAATCACAGCTTAGATTGGTGGCAGCTCTGTCATTTACCCTCAGGCGTGCCTGACTTTCTGAGTGTGTGTGCTCTTAGCCTATGCTGGGTCAGGCCATTGTCTTGGATTTGATACTGCAGACACCTGCCTTGATCACTTATGAAGGTGACCTTGGAACAAAAAGCCAGGAAGTACAGGCTGAGAATAGGCTGTGAAATGAAAGAAAAAGCCTATATGGGGAGTGTTTTGACCAGCTTAACAAAATGTCACCAACGTTGTCATTGATACTAAATATGCATGGGGTCCTAACAATATGCCAGATTTTGGCATCAGAATTACTTTGAGTGTCAGCCAGTAAGTTTGCAAGTTAAATGATGTCACGTGTGTGAAGCCCAGCCGCTACTGGCCACAAAGAGCCAGATCCAGAGCTCAAGTGGGAACAGTGGGCGGTGTGTGGAATACAGGGCGGCACTCACCCCTGCACCTGCCTGGCCTGAGAGTGAGCACCACTGAGGCCTCCGTGTCTCTCAGGCCTCCCCTGAGGACCCTTGAATTTCAAGGTGACCCTTGAATTTTCATGGCAGACAAAGGTAATATACAGTGAATTTTGTTTCATATTCATTTCTATTAAACAAAGGAGATAAGTTTGTATGATAAAATACCTTTGATACCTAACAAATGATAATAAATATTAATGAAGCAATTACTTATTTCACATAAAACAGTTTGTCATAAAAGAACAAACAAAATATAGACATACATAGTTAATCATACTTAAGTAGAACATAAAGAAAATCTTAACTACTTGTAAGTGCTTCAGCCCTGAAACCTTCTCCCACCTGCAGCCATCCAGCAGCACAGACGTGTGGGTCCTTTTTTTACATCTTAGAGAAAAGGCTTCTGCTGGCTTTGGGGACTCTTGGCAGGGCCAGGATCATGCAGGAAAAGACTCAGACATGGCAAAAACCCTGATTCCAAATTCAGCAGGAAATAAACTAATGGAGAAGTTTATTTCCTGAGACTTAAGATTAAGGAACCTTAAAAAAAAAGTCTCTTAAGTACAGGTTTTCCAGTAACATATAACATATGCTCCTTTCTCGGAAATTAGGTTATAACTGCTGTTCTTTTCTTTTTTGGTTGGTTATAATGAAGTTTCTGGACAGCCCATGAAAGCCAAAACATGAAATCTATTTTAGGCATTTCTTTATGCTTGATTATTCATTTGACTTTTCTGGTGCATTAGACTCAGTACATAAAAATGAGATCGAGTTGTCTTTGCCTGGAGGTACCTCAGGCTACTTGTATATAAATAGACATAAGAAGCAAAGTGTGTTTGGCCGCAGTATTTGGCCTCCTTTCCTTCTATGACCAGACAACAGGATCATGCAGGGGCAATCAGTGAGCCAACTCCTGAAAAGTGTTCTTGAAATACTTGGTTCTAATATCCGTAGACCATGTTCACATTTGGTGTTGAAAACATTCTATCTTCACAAGTTCTTGAGGATCATTTCAGCAATTTACCCAAGAGGAGGGCTGATGTATAACATTGTCAATGATAGAAAAGTGGCATCAGGGGAGGTTCCTGTGGCTCAGTGAGTAGGGCACTGGCCCCATATCCTGAGGGTGGTGGGTTCAACCCCGGGTGGGTTCAAACCCGGCTCCGGCCGAACTGCAAAACAAAAGAATAGCCAGGTGTTATGGTGGGCGTCTGTAGTCCCAGCTATTCAGGAGGCAGAGGCAAGGGAATCGCCTAAGCCCAGGAGTTGGAGATTGCTGTGAGCTGTGACACCACGGCACTCTACTGAGGAAGATAAAGTGAGACTCTGTCTCTACAAAAAAACAAAACAAAACAAAACAATGGCATGTAGAGTGTCTACAGTATAAAATTCTGTTACATAAACTAGAAAGACTATGGCAAACAGGGCAAGACACTGGACTCAGGAATCAGAGACTGGGCCGCCCAAACCAGCTTTGCCCCTGACTAGCATAACTTGACCTCAGGCAAGTGATCACTCCCAGGGCTCAGTGGTTCTCTCCTGTGAAGGCAGAATGCCTCGCAGTGGCATCATGTTTAAGAGGTGGAGTAGTCCCAGCTACTCGGGAGGCTGAGGCAAGAGAATCGTCTAAGCCCAGGAGTTGGAGGTTGCTGTGAGCTTTAACGCCACGGCACTCTACCAAGGGTGATAAAGTGAGACTCTGTCTCTTAAAAAAAAAAACAAAAGAACAAAAAAAAACTGGATTTCAGGGTGGCACCCATGGCTCAAAGGAGTGGGGTGCCAGCTCTGTATACCAGAGGTGGTGGGTTCAAGCCCAGCCCTGGCCAAACACTGCAAAAACAAAAAGGGTAGATTTCAATACAGGAGTCTCTGCCTTGGCCTGTGTTTGTTCCTCCTTCTGCTGTGTGATCTTAGGAGGGTCCCTTGGGAAGCAGTTGACTCACCAGAACAGAAAATATGACAGCCTACAATGTAACCTGTGTAGAGTTGGAGGCACCAATGTAATTTTTGCAAAATAGAGGTTAATATCATTTTAGCCAGAAAAGGTAAAAGTGAGCTCTAATGGTGGTTCCCAGCCTCACCGGTTCTTTCAAGTACCTTAAAGTAGGGTTGTCTTTGAACACAGTCTTCACAATGCTTCTGTTCATTTTCTCGCAGCTTTGAAGATGCAAGCAACTTCCAAATTCTCGTGTCCAGCTCTAGAATCACATGTCCAACTGTTTCTTTACCATCTCCACAGGGGTGTTTTTCAAGGACCTCAAATTCAACATGTGCAAAGTAGGCCTCGTGTTTCCTCCCTGCTGCCTTCCAAATTTTGCTCAACTATCACCTCTTCAGAGGGGCCTTCTGTGTCCATCCCTCCTCATCTGTCCTCAATTCTCCGGTCTCCCTCCCCGCCCCTTCCAAGTTGCTGGCCACAGGAATCTTTTCTGTCTTGTTTTCAGAGGATGCCTCACTCCTACTGGGAGATGAATAAATATTTACTGAATGAAAGAATGAGTGAAAATGAATGAACAAAGGAATTTAACAAAGAATTCATAAACAATTTGTAGATGACTGAGATTGGAGGGAAGAAATTAGCTAAGAGTAGAGATGCTGTCCCTTAAACTGGTTGTGTGGTCTAATTAATGCATTCCTTAACTTGGGGATTTTTGTAAGTGAGTTTTGTTTTCAGAGACAACTGAAGGAGTTTAGGCATCTGGAGGAAAAAATTGTTTACGCAAGCATTGTTGGGATTTAATAGTAGTAGTTAATTGATGAAAAGGTATTTGCTAAAGTTCGATTCTGAGACCTTATATTCAATACTTGGAGGAGGATTATTTTAGGTTAGGCTTTAAAGACCAGCTTGGGCAACATACTGAGACCTCATCTGGTCAAGAAAGAAGAAAAAATTAGCTGGGCATGGGGGTGTAGTCCCTGCTATTTGGAAGGCTGATACAGGAGAATCGCTCAAGCCTAGGAGTTTGAGGCTGCACTGTGCTATGGTCATGCACCACCCCACTGCAGCCTGGTTGACATAGCAAAACCTTGTTTCTTTTTTTTTAGCGACAGAGTTTCATTTTGTGGCCCTCAGTAGAGTGGTGTCCCAGCTCACAGCAGCCTCCAGCTCTTGGGCTTAGCCAATTGTCTTGCCTCAGCCTCCCAAGTAGCTGGGACTACAGGCGTCCGCCACAATGGCCAGCTATTTTTTTTGTTGTTGCAGTTTGTCCAGGGTTGGGTTTGAATCCACCACCCCCAGTATATGGGGCCAGGCACTGCCCCCAAAACCTTGTTTCTTAAAAATAAATAAATAAATAAATAAATAACTAAAAATAAATGCAATATTGGTTATTATCCAATCTTTAACTAGATCTTCAGAGTGCAACAGAATGTAAATTATTGCTACCCGGTCATCAAAATCCACACGTTAGCTGGATTTAGTTCCCATTCTTTTCACCCATTGGCAGTGAAAGTGATGGATCCAAAGGCGGCAGGTCTGTCTGTCCCTGCAGTTCCCAGGCTGGCGGCGTCCGGCCGGAAGAAGGATGCGGGGCAAGGAGGCCTCTTTGGAACTGTCTTCTGAGCATTAATTTATTTCACCAGGAGATCAGTAATGACCTCCTCCACCTGCTGCCTTCCAAATTTGGAATTGGGTTGCAGCACTGATTTCTTTTTTCCCACCTGGTGGATGAATTTTATAATCAGTCTTAAGGAGAAAGAAGATGGCATTTTACATCACTGCTCTGCCAACCCCTGTCGGCATTCAAATTCATACAGTGTCATTTTCCTCCTTTGCAAGCTGGATGAGTTGAGGAGCCTCACGTTTATGAAACGCTAGGTTGTTATTCTTTGGACAGTGCCTAGATGGTGGTAAACTTGAGAAATTTTAATAACAAAAATCCCACGCACCACGGAATGACTAAAGAAACTACAGTGCCATCTGCTGGCGTCCTGGGGAATGGCAGGACACAGCCAAATCAGAGGATAAGATTATTTACAATGTGTGATAATTTGAAGAAAGTACACAAAAATAATGAAAACATTGTAAATCATTGTTTAGAAAATAAAATACTATTATATTTTGTGAAAATTATGTGATAGTAAGAGCTTACCTTTTTCTGCACTGTAAGTTCTGAATTTTTTTTTTTGACAGTCTCACTATGTTGCCCTCAGTATAGTGCTGTGGCATCACAGCTCACAGCAACCTCAAACACTTGGGGTTAAGTGATTCTCTTGCCTCAGCCTCTTAAGTAGCTGGGACTATAGGCGCCTGCCACAATGCCCAGTTATATTTTTTGTTGTGATTGTCATTGTTGTTTTACTTGGCCTGGGCCAGTTTTGAACCTGCCAGCCTCAGTGTATGTGGCCAGTGCCCTATCTACTGAGCTACAGGCACTGCCTAGTTCTGAAGTATTTTTATGAAATAAAATATTCTCCTTTGACAGAAAGAATGAAAATAGGGCTGAAAGGCTCAGCGCCTGTGGCTCAGCAGGCTAAGGCACCAGCCACGTACACCTGAGCTGGCGGGTTTGAATCCAGCCCGGGCCCACCAAACCACAGTGACAGCTGCAACCAAAAAATGGCCGAGCATTGTGGTGGGCGCCTGTAGTCCCAGCTACTTGGGAAGTGGAGGCAGGAGACTCGCTTAAGCCCAGGAATTGGAGGTTGCTGTGAGTTGTGATGCCACAGTACTCTATCCAGGGTGACAGCTTGAGGCTCTGTCTCAAAAAAAAAAAAAGAAAATAGGGATGAAAAAGTAGAAACAAGCCTTTGCATTGATGATTTTATGTGCATTTCTTGCTAATTAGAGTAAGGCATATATTGGAAGAGCAGTGGGGCAGGAGTCGAGGTTACCTGGGTATAGTCCCTGGTTGGCCTCCAAATAGCTATGGGACACCTTAATTTCTGGAAACCATAGTTTCCTACAAAACTGAGATTTGGATTAAATGATTGGAAAAATACAACTTGATAAAGTTTATTATTCTAAGTCAGTGAAGGACTAGAGGAAAGTAATCTTTTTAAAGACCATTTTCCTACAAAACTATTTCTTTTAGAAAAAGTAAAAGCTCAAGTATGTATTTTTAACTCATTACATGGTTGACCAGTTGGATCCAGAGCTAGGGATGTTTGATATACTTGCACCTTAGCAAATATATCTTTCCTAGGCCTAAGAGTGAATATAAAATGTATGTGCTCTTAGTGGCCCCTTCCTGAAAGCCTGTGACCACGCTGTTAGGTCGCGGCCAGTGGAAGTGAGGTGGGTTGGTGAGTAGTACTGTGACTTCAAGTTCAAAATGCAATAGAGTAAGATCTAGAAAAAAAAAATTAAAAATCCAAACTTAGCTTAAATGCTATTGCTCTTTGGAGAATTTCCTGCCCCTATGTCATGGATAACTAGCCAATTGCTGGCTCTCTGCTTTGGATAAAAAAAATTAAGAAAAAAATTAAAAATTTTTTGGATTAAAAAAATTAAGAGTTCAAACTTAGCTTAAATGCTATTGCTCTTTGGAGAATTTCCTGCCCCTAAGACATGGGTATCTAGCCAAGTGCTGCCTTTCTGTTTTGCCCTGTGACCTTGAGCATTTTTCATTTGCTTATGCTGCTGCTTCTTCTCTTCCCTCTCTTATTATTCTTGTTCTTTCCTCTGCTTCGTCCTCCTCCGTTTTGCTTTTTAATTTTTTTTTTTTTTTTTTTTTTACAGTCAGGGTCTTGCTCTGTCACCCGGGCTGGGGTGCAGTGGTGTGATCATAGCTCACTGTAGGCTTGAACTCCTGGGCTCAAGTGATTTTCTTTCCTCCCCCCAGCTTCCTGAGGAGCTGGTCCTATAGGCACCTGCCACCACACCTGGTTTGTTTGTTTGTTTATTTATTTATTTATAGACAGTCTCACTATGTCATCCTTGGTAGAGTACCGTGGTAAAGCTCATAGCAACCTCAAACTCTTGGGCTCAAGCAACTCTCTTGCTTCAGCCTCCCTTGTAGCTGGGACTACAGGCGCCTGCCACACACCTAGCTGTTTGTTTGTTTGTTTGTTTGTGTAGCAGGCCGGAGCTGGGTTCAAACCCACCAGCCCTGGTGCATGTGGCTGGCACCCTAACCGCTGATCTACACCTGGCTAATGAAAAAAAAAATCTTTGCAGAGGCTGTTCGTGGTGGCTTATGCCTATAATCCTAGCACTCTGGGAGGCCAAGGTGGGTGGATTGCTTGAGCTTAGAAGTTCAAGACCGGCCTGAGCAAGAGTGAGACCCCAATCTCTGCCTAAAATAGAGAAATTAGCTGGCCGTTATTGTGGGCACCTGTTGTCCCAGCTACTCGGGAGGCTAAGGCCGGAGCATTGCTTGAGCCCAAGAGTTTGAAATTGCTGTCAGCTATGATGCCACAGCACTCTACCCAGGGCATGGAATGAGACTGTGTCTCTAAAAACAAAACAAAACAAAAAAGTTTGTTTGTTTTTCCAGAAATGGAGTTTTGCTCCCTTGCCCAGGCTGATCTTAAACTCTTGGCCTCAAGTGACTCTCATCTCAGCCTCTGAAAGTGCTGGGATTACAGGCTTGAGCCACCGTGCCTGGCCACAGGTTTTTTTCTGAGTTAGAGTTTCTTTATATTTTCTGTGTTCTCAGCGTAGTAGTAAGGGGGAAATGACTGGAATTCAAGTCTAGCGCATGTCCTCTGCACGGTTTCTCCCCTGATTCTTAGCTCCTACTCTCCGCTAGTTGACAATAGAGGTCTTTCAGATTTTTGTGCTGGTCAGAAGCAGTTCTCTCTTCAGCCTTGCTTAAGGGCGTGGGCTTTCCATTCGGCGGTGGCCCCCAGCAGCTAGCCGGCACCAACACAGCTACACTAAAGCATAGGGTTTATCTAAGGTGGCCCTGCATGGAAAGCCCCTGTGTCTTCTCTCTGTCACCTTAAATTTTAGAGGTTTTTTTCATCTGCAAGAGAGGCAGAAAATCACTGCCTACCCTGCAGAGATTTAGATGTTCTGTTTATCTTCCTGTCATTTTTTTCAGCGGAACTCAGATCTGGCCTCCTGACCTCTGACTTCCCAAGCATTCAGACGCTGGAGAGTGTTTACCAGACACCTGTTCCATCCTCTGTCGTGGCGGGGAGGTCTCACGGAAGACTCTGAGGGTCTCTGCTTCTGTTCTGACATAGCTTCCTCTTTTCTGGTTTCCTTGTCAGAAAGCCCAAGGACACTGACCTTGCCCCCTGGGCTTGGGACCCACTTAATGAAAGATTATTCTCCATCCTCTGCTCTTTTATTTGTAAGACAACATATTTTAACTTTCTTTGGTTTCCCTGGCTTCTTGCTTTAAATTGGTGTCTTAAGTATATGGTGGACAAATGCCAATTAACTGGTTTGGAACTGTGTATCTACCTCTCGGGTTATGCAGGAGGTTTATCTATGATCTGTGTATCTCACTTCACAAACCGGCAGCAAGGGGTGCATGGGCACAGGGTGGGATGTGTGCCAATCTGGGGCCCAGACACCCCTTGATTAACTTCAATGTATTTCTAAAACCATCGAATTACTCGCCATCACTTAAAAACCAGGGGCTGTCATACACAAATGGAGATTTCTGGCTTTTCTTTGAACAGGGGTGATTTTAGCAAGATGGTCGTTGCACTTACTGTTCGGCTGTAACCCCCAGAGGAGTTACGTCCTGACTGCTGCCTCTGTATGGGGCTCCCAGTCGCCCTTACAGTCCTCCCGCCCCATTCCTCCTTGTCTTTACAGCTGACCACTTCACTCACCTGCTGGGCTAAGAGGGGTTTACAGGGTTTTTATTTTCATTATTATTTGCTTTTTTTTTTCCACTCACACGAGAGACTCCCAAATGGCCGTGACTTCACTTGTAGTTAATAATTTTACAGACATGAAAGGTACTTGAGCAATCATCTAGTGGGATCTCTGCTCTTCATTTACTATTATAGGTCTTACCCTAGAAGGCGTCCTTCATAAATGCTGACAAATGGCACATCAATCTGTTTCTTGTAAGTCAGCAGACAGGTGGAAGAGGCTGGTGGTAAATATCCTAAGTGGATTTTCCCCAACTCTGTTAAGTGTTATTGATGCCGGGTCACATTAGTAAGGGGGAGTTTCACTTCTAAACTGACCTGTTTTTCTTTTCCTTTGTAGGAACCCTCTTCATAAGTCAAATTCAGAAGACGGCTCTGTAGGTTAGTATGACTTTTCTTGTTTAACTATTTAATTATTTTCCTTTAATACTTTATAGATAATATAAACATGTTAAAACACAGAAACCACAAAGAATCCCTCTACTCAGAAGTAAACACTGATAAGATTGTGATGTGTAACTTCTCTCCTTTTTTCCTTTTGGGTACGGTTTTTAAAAAAATTAATGGTGACCATAGTTTAATACTATTTTGTAAGTTTTTGAATTGCGTATGTTATGATCATTTCCCCACATGGCTGAATATTCTTTATAGTAAAATTTTTAAATCCACATAGCATTTCCTCATCTTGGATGTGCCATAATTGAATTAAGGAATCAGTTCTGTGCTGGACATTGAGCTTTGCTTCCAGTTTTTCCTCTGTTATAGACAAAGGATGCCACCATAAAAATCCTAGAGCCTTGATCCCTGATAATGTCCTAGATTACATCCTTAAATTAGACTTATTAGATTGAAGATTATGTGCAGTTAAGGCACTGTATATTTTATATATCCTTGATTATAATATTCATTCCTGGCTTAGTTCTAGATTTTTTTGTGTGGGTCAGAGGTGGGTGGTAATGATTAGGAGCATAGGACTCACATCCAGCTGCCTGGATTTGAATTACAACTCTGCCAACTCAGTAGTTATGACCTTGGGCAGGTGATTTTATTCTCCAAACCCCAGTTTTCTCATCAACTAAATGGGAACAAAGTGATAAGCCCTTAAATAGCAAAGGGCCTAGATACGGTAAGTGTTGAACAAATGATAGCGGTTGTCGTTCTTCAGGCTGTGCCTCCATTTCGGAAACATTGACATGGGGTAAGGGAAGAAAGGAACGTAGCTTACAGTTACAGAAGTATGTCATGTCACCAAATCGCCTGCTAGAGAGGCTGAATTAACAGTCATTAGTCTGCTTTGATGCTTGATGGCTGACGTTTGCCTTAGTGTTAAGCCCAAAGGCAGCAGATGGCAGGGGACTTGTGTCAAGATAAGCACACATGGGAAGTCTCAGGCTGCACGGCTCTGATTTCATTCCCATAGCTCTGAGGGTTGTCAGAACTTAAATAAAGGCATCCTGTTTTGACAGACGACGCCCTTTCTAGCCTAAGAGCACCAGGGACATGGTTCCCACATGTCCATTGCCTGGCACCACCAGTCTAGACTGTGGAAACCCATTACTTTCCTGGGCCCCGTTTCCAGTGGCCGTGGAGCCGCCAGACAGACACCAGATGGTGACAGAGCTTCTGTTCCGAGTATGCCACATCAGCACAGTGGCAGAGAGCCTCGCTGCTTTCTCCGTTTAAGGAATAAAGGACTACCCTACCCATTCATTTTACTTCCTCCTTCCCTTTGCTTTTTAAAAGACATTACTTAGTTTTGATGATTGGCACCCTACCATATTAGAAATGCCTGGCTCTGGCAGTGAATCTGTGTTCCCTTGAAAGTCACCCATAGTAGTTGAGGAAATGTGGGCGGTTAGTGAGAGACCTGAGAGCTATCACAGCCACAGCCATATTGCTGTGTTTTTTTTTTTTTTTTTGAGACAGAGCCTCAAGCTGTCACCCTGGATAGAGTGCCGTGGCATCATAGCTCACAGCAACCTCCAATTCCTGGGCTCAAGTGAGTCTCTTGCCTCCGCCTCCCAAGTAGCTGGTACTACAGGCGCCCACCACAATGCCCATTTTTTGACAGCCATTTTTTGGTTGCAGCTGTCATTGTTGTTTGGTGGACCCGGGCTGGATTCGAACCCGTCAGCTCAGGTGTACATGGCTGGTGCCTTAGCCCGCTGAGCCACAGGCGCCGAGCCTATTGCTGTGTTTTTCTTGTTTTATGCCCTGGGTAAGCTGTAAGTAGGTCACTGGAGTGATTCAGGAGTAGGTCTCCTGAATGCCAGAGGGGCAGGAATCATGCCCCTCTCGTGCCATCGTCACTGGACCCATAGAGAAACAGTGCAGGTCAACAGACCAGGGGACCAGCTATGCTGAACAGTGGGCACAGGGCGGCCCAGCTGTTCTGTTCTCACCATTAAAGCTGGAATAACAGAAATAAGCCTAGGGCAGACGAACAATAGAAAGAACACAAAACATTAACTTCTTAAAATAACCTATTTGTGGTAGAGTTGAAATAACTGTGGCCAAGACCAAAGGGGGAAATATACCACAAGACGAGGCAGAATTAGGCATACTAGTTCAACAGACATCAAAGTGAATACAAGAACTCATGCTTTGCCTGCCTTTTTTTGATGTTTCTGTATTTCTCATCTTAACCCCACTGTACCATTTCTTGCTACTAGGAAATTTGCATTTTCTTTTTAAACAACTTTATAGGCATTTCCCAGTCTTTCAGAAACTAAAAGAGAAAAACTGTGTTTTTGTTAAATCAAAGTATTCTTGGAAGCTTTGAATTATAAGGAAGAGGCTACTTTTGTTATTAATGAATTTATTGCTTGTGCTTTTTTTTTTTAATTATTATTTTAAAGGAAAAGGAGATTGGAAGAAGAAAAATAAGTATTTCTGGCAGAACTTCCGAAAGAACCAGAAAGGAATAATGAGACAGACTTCAAAAGGTATTGCAACACAGCTGGCAGACAGTAGGTCCTTTTAGCTCTAAAATATGAGGAAGCTCCAGCCTCTAAATGGATTCTGTTAGTCGGAATAGCTGATTGCCTGTGCTCATAAAATGTTTAACTTTTCAAAAATTCCCATCGTTACTTTAAGACTTCATTCCAGTGGGGTTTTTTTTAATCAAAAGAAAACAAATAGGAAGAGCTGGTAGTCCTTTGTTTTCATAGATCTGACAATAAGGACCACATTTCTTACTTTTCTTGGTCACACCAACTTCAGAAAGATGCTTACTGACACCTTGCTAAGATCTAAAAGGGTCTAGAAATGCTTAGCATTTGTTGGTTTTGGAAGCTACTTGGAGGCTTTGCATTCTTCCAAACTTTCAATGCTCTTCTGTGACAGGGACAGTTATGGGGGTGTTGCCCCTGGAAACACCAATGATCTGACATCATGGGAATTTGCCTGGGCTGCTTTATAAAGGGAGTTCTGCACTCTTCTTGGCTGGGTCTTTTGTTGTTGTTTATATAGTAAGTAAATATGTCATCCCTTTGAGGTCCAGTTATATAATTTATGTTTCCCCAGTATTCAGAGAGGAAACCAGAACAAATCCACTTCCAGATTCCAGTCCATCTGAATAAAGTTATCAATAGATGGAAATTTTTCCTTGCTCACCAGTGAGACTGCTTGTTTTGCTTTACAAAATCTTAGTGTCCTGTGCTGTTCAGAATCCTTTTTCAATTATCTATACACTTGGCAATGAGAAAAAAGATGTGAGCAGCAGATACGCCACAGCACACCTGGGTTTCGTGGCAACACTCCGTGTGGTTCATTTTTTAAGTTGCTCTACTTTAAGGGAGTCATTCTTAAACATTCTCAGTTTTTCCTTCTGAAATACCTAGGATTATTTATGATTCAGAATAAATCTTGGATTCTAATGAAGTCTTATTTAGAAAGAAAGCTAAGAGAAAGCGAGGTTGGGGGAAGGAAGGAGGAAGCTAGCCGTTTCGGAGCCCATGTGGCTTAAAAAATCCAACCAAGTCCCCATTATCCTCTCTGCTATCAGAGGCAACACAGATAGTAAAATGAATCAAACCACCCAGCTTCTCTTTTCCCCCAGAATACACTATTATTCTTCCCTTACAAGTAGATGAGTGACAAAGGGAACTTGAGTAGTATTGCTAGACTGATTGATGACAGAATGGAAATGAGATAGAAAAATACAGGGGCACATAAATTGCAAAGCACGGCCTGCCTGAAGTCAGTTCCTTTAAGTCTGCAGCCAGCCCTATTCACTCTGTCCTTCCACACCAAGGGCATATTACTAAGCTACAGCTGTGCCTCCTGGTAGCACCAGGAGCTGGTGAAGTATGAATGAGAGAGACGGGGCAGTTATAGGACGAGGGGCTGGAATGTAGGCCCATTCTCAGACTGTGCCTTGCAGGCCACTTCCAGTGACATGTCCTTCCCCACTCACTGACTGGAGGTTTACGTAGATCGTGATGGACGTTTTGAGACTGTGTTACAGTCCATTATTTCACTTCCAAGAAACACAGTTGACAGTGCCCTTTCTGATTCACCTGTGCAAGTTTCAACTGGCTCAGCTTATCAGTGTTGCTGGGAGGGCTTCACTTGTTTCTGTCTGTGCACATTTTATGTTTCTTGATTTCTGAGTATCTCAGAACTTTTCAATGACCCACATAGCTGGCCAACAGGGCTTAAATATAGTAGACAATGGCAGTCTGTTAGCTGTGCAGAAAAATCTTCAGAGGGAATTGCTGGGGGTTCTCTTCTCCCCTGGTTTGAGTTGGAAGTCAACTTCCCTTCACAGTTTGGAAACCTATTTAAGATAATAATATTTTCGGATACAGACATATGTGGCACCCTTCTGATGAACTCAACATGCTTCAAATCTGTGATTTTATTTATTTGTGCTATCCTTTGTGGGGTGACAGCCATGTAGGCCAGCCAGGTTGAAGGGTTTGACCAGGCTATGGGGTTGGATTCTGTGACCTTCCCTCCATCTGTCATGAATGTCAGTTCTGTCCCACTCCTTGGCAAAAGTGTTTCCTTCTCATTCATCTTTCAAAAGGCAGGGCACCGGGAACCCTCAGCTGAGGCAGCTGTGGAATGCTTATCAGATGTGGGGGTTAAACTAGGTCTCTGCTCTACCTGTGGGGTGGTCCTCTCTGTCACTTTCTTCCAAACCCCCCTGATCCTTGGAAGCGTTGTTTCTGTTGTAACATCCACCTGTTCTGGGAGCCTATTTCCCAGTAAGCAGTGCGGTTCTATCAACCTGGCGCTCCATGTGTAACATACTGATATTGGCAATGCCCCTTCCCCAGTGGAAGACTTTCAGTGCCAGGGTTCTGTTCCGTCTCTCTTGTTCATTCCTGTTACTCTCTCCTCAACCTCCAGGAGAAGATGTTGGTTACGTTGCCAGTGAAATAACAATGAGCGATGAGGAACGGATCCAGCTAATGATGATGGTCAAAGAAAAGATGATCACCATCGAGGAAGCCCTGGCCAGGGTAAGTGTGCAGGTGTTGGGCCTGTGTCTGTGAGGAGGGGCCTTCTGACATTTACAAATATTTAGGATCATCAAAGGGTAGGGGCGTGGAATATCTAAAGGATTATTTTGATGATATTTTGGTGGTCATTAGGTACCCAGGTCAGAGAAAGTATTTATTACAGTCTTCTTCTTCTTCTTCTTTTTTTTATAGGTCACTATAACCTCAAACTCCTAGGCTCAGGTGATCCTCCCTCCTCGGCCTCCCATGTGCTGGGACTAGAGGCGTGCACCACCAGGCCCAGCTAATGTCTCTGGGTTGTTCTGTAGAGACAGTCTTGCTTTTGCTCAGGCTGGTCTTAAACACATAGCCTCAAGGGATCTTCCCTCCTTGGCCTCCCAAAGGGTTAGGATTACAGGCAGGAGCCACTGTGTCCAGCTGAATGTTTCCTGCATTCTGTTTACCTGATGCAAGAATTTCACCTTGTAAGGTGATGGGGGGTCCAACTCGTGGCCAGAAAGTCACGTGCGTAGTATGTGAGGACTATTTGGCTTGACTGCAATGTCAGATAGCCTGAAAATTATACACGGATTTTTTTTTATGGATTTTTTTTGTTGCTGTTATTGGTTTGGGTTTTTTTTTTTTTTATAATTTTATTGAATCATAATTCTGTACATTGGTGCAATCATAGGGCACGATTCATATACATTCAGAAATGTTTTCATCGTACTGTTACAGATAGCCTTCATGGCATTTTCTTGATCACTATATAAAG
>CAUYON010067436.1:0-11307 GCA_963573935.1 Arctocebus calabarensis | reverse complement strand
ACACAGAGACTCTTACAGACTGAAAAGCAACAACTCTACTTTCCAGATATGAGAAACCGGATCACAAGATAGAAAAGCAGAAAATACTTCAAGAAGCTCCCCAATTTTTTGTTTGTTTGTTTTGTTTTGAGACAGAGCCTCCAGCTGTCGCCCTGGATAGAGTGCTATGGCATCACAGCTCACAGCAACCTCCAATTCCTGGGCTCAAGCGAGTCTCCTGCCTCAGCCTCCCAAGTAGCTGGGACTACAGGGGCCCGCCACAACACCCGGCCATTTTTTTTTTTTTTTGGTTGCAGCCGTCATTGTTGTTTGGCCAGCGGGGCTGGATTTGAACCCGCCAGCTCAGGTGTACATGGCTGGCGCTTTAGCCCGTTGAGCCACAGGCGCCGAGCCCCTGTGAAGGGTTTTAATCAAGGGAATTGTATCATCAGATTTGCCTTCTAGAATAATTATTCTGGAGGTCCCTAGAGGCAGCGTGGAGGAGGGTTAGAGGAGGATGTTGTGGGAAGCAGGGAGACCAGTTAAGATGTAAATATAGTGGCCTGGGCAAGAGAGGGTGAGGGCCTGGACAGGTGCAGTGGTGTTTGTAATAGAATAGAGAATGGATGTCCTTCTGTCTATGAAGAAAGAACTACCCAGCCTTGGAAGAAGAAGAAGATAAGGAAATAAGGAAAGGCAGGGTCTAGGATGATTGTCTTCTTCTAGCAAGAAGAGACGTAGATAATGAAGGGAGTAGAGTTGGATAGAAAATAAATTCAGGACACGTTGGATTGAGAGCCGATAAGACATCCAGGTGCAGGTGTCCAGGAAGCAGTGGCATATAGGTATCTAGAGCTACCAGGAGAGGATGCTCTAGAGAGATACCTTCATGAGTCATCAACAATGGTAGTGATTAAAGCCACTGGTGAGAAGGGTTTGGAGGGAGAAAAGGAAAAGGTCTATCACACAGCCTTAAGGAGCACTGGCATATATGGAGTAGGTGAAAGAGGTAGGAGAGAAAAAAAGGAGAGAGTGAAGTCTAAGAAGACAAAGAAATCCAGGGGCTCACATGGGAGAGCAAGAACCATCTTTGATTGCTTTCATGGAGAGGGGAGATGGCTTCCCCCAGCCTGGTCAGAGAAGGCTGGAGAAAAGGAAGAAGATAAAGTCCCTTTCAAACTGAGAAATGGAAAGTTGAGTTCCTCTCCCCTCCTCTTTGCTGTGTTTTCTTGACTCATGCTGCAATAATCAGTCCATTCACAGAAAATAAAGCATGATATTTGCCAAAATGTGGAGAATCAGATGTTCAAAATGTTTCAGACACGCTGAAAATGGAGACCATCCAACGTGATCATGCTGTCCTTAAAAATGTTCCTTTGATAAACATTAAACTGTTCTGTTTACCAGAAACATTAACAAGGAAAATAAACAACAGGACTGTTTAGGAGTATTTGAAAATTGAAGTTTAAACCGTAAGAGAAAACAAGCAGAAAAAAAAAAAAAAATCCCAAACTAAGCATTGCAGACCTCAACTGTCCTTGAAATCTTTTCTTACGCCTAACATTACATAATTCTTCATCAGCCAGAGATCAGTTTCACATGCTAAAAATCACTATGTATGTGTCATACTTCAAGGGCAGGATATGGAAAGGAAATAATATAAAGAGGTGTAAAAAGATTTGGGAACCAAAGCACAGAGAGGCCTGGAGAATTGTCTTGAGAAACTTTAAGGATTATTATTGAAAAATAAGTAATACAAACCTCCATTTCAGATGATATCATTGATCCAGCACCCTGTTAACTGAAGAAAATGACCAGGTTCATACACTTGGAAAGGAGAGCTTTATTTCTCATAAAGGGCTGCAGCCTGTGGGTGGCCATTCTAACAGTCTGAAAAGCAGAGCCCCAGCAGAAGCCAGGAAGGAATATGTGCTTCAGGACAGGAACAATGGGAACAGGAATTTATTATACTGAGCTGAATGGGGAAATGTATATATTTAACAAGCTATAGGAGGAACCATAAATATTTATGCAAAGAGAAACATAATCACGCTTTATACGCCTTTATGGGGTCCACATTCAGAAAATGCAACCCTCTGGTGTCAAAAGGTAAAGCAGAGAACACGAAAATGCTCTCGGCACATGCTCCTTAGACTGGTCAAAACCACTACATGATCAGTGGTCTCATATCAGGAAAGAACACTGATGTGGATCATAAGATTGCTTTTTGTTCAGCCCTTAGGAAAAAAGGCCTGATGGCTATTAGCAAAGGAGGGGGTATAATGAATCAGGTCTGACCTCCCATCCTGTCACAGCTGGGAACGCAGTTTTAAGATTTCTGTTTGGTCCCCTGGTTGAAGAGGGGGTCTGTTCTGTCAGCAAGAGGCTTAGGATTTTATTTTTGATCACAACTTTAATGGACAACCCCCCCGCCCGCCGAAAACAACTAAAAATTCTAGATAAAATATTAAAAGCATTTCTTCTAAATAAATAAATAAATATAAAAAATATTCAGCCAAAATCAATCCATAGAGATAAATGGAATAATTGCCAAACCAATTAGCTTTCAATTTTCAAGAACCTAAGGAGCTCCAGGGACGGGAGACAGAGACCAGGGTCTGCCTGTTAGCAGCCACTGTTCACCTGAACAGCCATTTCATGCAGGGCGCTGCTGGTCAGGCCCTAAAAGGCTGGGTGAGTCTATGCCATGACATCTGGAGATTGTTTATTCACTTCCAAGGCCTACTGTCGTAGATAAGTTAGGGAACTGGATTCCATGGTACCGGTCAAGGACCCAGGGCACTGTGCACCAGTGAAGTGTTGACTAACTGTGAGTTTAGTCTAGAGTAAAAATGCTTTGAAGATATAACTGCTTTAAGATAGGAAAATACTGTGTAACCTTGTAGCCTATGAGGAGGAATCTGTTTACCATGCTGATTAATAACACTGATGTTATAACATGCTGATGTGTGCTTTCGCTATATAAAAGTAACAAAAAAACAGAACAGTTATTTCAGGAGATATCTTGATGTTCTCCAGAACTGCTGGCTTTTGTATAAATAAAAGTGAAACTGTTGACCTCTCATCTGCTTCTCTGTTGATTGGCTTGGGTAACAGACCGACTCCTTGGTCTGACAACATGTCCAAGATGGAGATTCTAACTAGATACCCTCCCATACAGGTGAGATCATAAAGCTACACCCTTATGGTTACACTAAACTAGAAATATATCTCACCCGCCACCTGGAGAGTCTGCAACCAGAATGGCCTTCCTTGGTTCTTGGTATAACATGAACATGAAAAACAACTCTTGAAAATGTATAACAAAAACAAGTTCTAAGGTGGGCACAGTGGCTCACGCCTGTAATCCCAGCACTTTGGGAAGCCAAGGTGGATGGACTGCCTGAGCTCACAATTTTGAGACCAGCTTGAGTAAGAGCGAGACCCCATCTCTAAAAAATAACTAGGTGTTGCGGTGGGTACCTGTAGTCCCAGCTACTCAGGAGGCTGAGGCAAGCGGATCACTAAAGCCCAAGAGTTTGAGGTTGCTGTGAGCTATGACGCCATAGCACACTACCCAAGGCCACAAAATGAGACTCTGTCTCAAAAAAACAACAAAAAAACAGAAACAAAAGCAAGTCCTAATACAAATTTGCAGCTCAGATTCTTATTACTTGAATAATCTGAAAAGCCTCTAGCAGAGAATTTAATCCAAAGTGTTCCTAACTGGCTAAAGTGCTAGAAGAAGTAAATGCAGTGCTCTCTAGAAGGACCCACCCATTAAATAGAAGCTCACAGTCAAAAATCACAAAACCCCTGGGTGGTGTCTGTAGCTCAAGCAGCTAAGGCGCCAGCTACATACACCAGAGCTGGTGGGTTTGAATCCGGCCTGGGCCTTCTAAATAATGACAACCACAACCAAAAAAAAAAAAGCGAGGGCTCGGCGCCTGTGGCTCAATGGGCTAAGGCACCAGCCACAGACACCTGAGCTGGTGGTTTCGAATCCAGCCCAGGCCCACCAAACAACAATGACGGCTGCAACCAAAAAATGGCCGGGCAATGTGGTGGGTGCCGGTAGTCCCAGCTACTTGGGAGGCTGAGGCAGGAGGATCACATAAGACCAAGAGTTTGAGGCTACAGTGAGCTATCATTATGCCACCATACTCCAGCTTGGGCAAAAGAGCAAGACCCTGTCTCCAAAAACATACATAAATAATATAATATAATATCATCCTATGATATTAAAAAACTAACAAGAAGGGCTTGGGTGCGGTGGTTCATGTCTGTAATCCCAGCACACTAGGAGACTGAGGCAGGTGGATTGCCTGAGCTCACGGGTTCAAGACCAGTCTGAGCCAGAGTGAGACCCTGTCTCTAAAAATAACTGGGCATTGTGGTGGGCGCCTGTAGTTCCAGCTACTTGGGAGGCTGGGGCAAGAGAATCGCTTGAGAGTTTGAGGTTGCTGTGAAGTGTGGCACCATTTCACTCTACCAAGGGTGACAAAGTAAGACTCCATCTAAAAAAAAAGTAACAAGAGTAGATACACTGCCATCCAGACCCCATGGGCCACAATGTAAGTCAAGCCCTGGCTCTGAGCTAGCCCATCACCTTGGGCCTCAACAAGTTGTTAGACTATACCTGTGCTTTTCTTTCATATAGGCTTGTAGTTGTTTATATATTGGTTTCGTAATAGTATTGAGTACATCGGATACTTTCCCCCCAATTCTTGTGATACTTCACTAAGTAGAATGTGTTTCAATTCCATTCAGCTAAACATAAAAGATGTAAAGTCTCCATCTTTTCTGATGGGTGAATAGAATCCCATGATATACACAACCCACAGTTTGTTAACCCATTCATGGGTTGATGGGCACTTGGGTTGATGCCACATCTTGTGATTGTGAACTGAGTTGCAAAAAACACTCTAGTGCAAATGTCCTTATGGCAAAATGATTTTTTTTTTTTGAGACAGATCCTCAAGCTGTCACCCTGGATAGAGTGCTGTGGCATCACAGCTCACAGCAACCTCCAATTCCTGGGCTCAAGCGAGTCTCCTGCCTCTGCCTCCCAAGTAGCTGGGACTGCAGGTGCCCTCCACAACGCCCAGCCATTTTTTGATTGCAGCCATCATTGTTGTTTGGCAGGCCCGGGCTGGATTCGAACCCGCCAGCTCAGGTGTACGTGGCTGGTGCCTTTAGCCCGTTGAGCCACAGGTGCCGAGCCATGATTTTTTTTTTTTTTTCTGGGTAGATACCTAGCAATGGGATTGTGGGATCAAATGGAAGGTCCACTTTTTTTTTGAGAATTCTTTGAGGGTTCTTTAAGAATTCTCTATGCTTCTTTCCAAAGAGGTTGTATTAGTTTGCAACCCCACCAGCAATCCAAAAATATTTCCTTGTCCCCAAGCCAGCTTCTGCAGATTCAAGATATTGTCATGTGGTGATTGTACTCTTCTTTCAACTTTTATGGAGACTATAAATTTTTCATAATGAAAAGTCATTTTAAAAAAAGGAAAGCAGGGCGGCTCCTGTGGCTCAAAGGAGTAGGGCACCTGCCCCATATATCAGAGGTGGTGGGATCAAACCTGGCCCTGGCCAAAAATTGCAAAAAAAAAGAAAAGAAAAGCAAGTAATGAAACTTACCACGTTAATAGAGTAAGGGGAAAAGTCGTTGATAAAACTTAATATTTATTTAAATTTTTTAAAAGAAAAACTCATAAACAGTGGTGATATGTAGTATATAACAGCATTTGCTTTGAGATTTGAGACAAGGATGGTTAATTTTCTTTCTTCTTTTTTTTAATGTGCACTTAAGTGTTGACTGAGATGATTAATTTTCAATATTGTAGTAGAGGGCATCATGATGAAGCAAGAGCAAGTATAAAAATTGGAATGGAAGAAATAAAACTGTCATTACTCATAGGCAATGTGAGTGTTTACATCAAAAATCTCAAAGGATCCACAGATTTATTACTAGAATTAAGAAGAGGACTCAGCTGGGGTGGTGCCTGTGGCTCAAAGGGGTAGGGCGCTGGCCCTATATGCCAGAAGTGGCGGGTTCAAACCCAGCCCTAGCCAAAAACTGCAAAAAAAAAAAAGAAGAAGAAGAAGAGGTCTCAGCAAGCAAGTGTATTAGACATAAAATCAATAAATGAAAATTTAGTGCATTTTTATATGTCATCTACTAATAGAAGTTATAATTTAAAAGAGATATCCTGGCTTGGCGCCTGTGGCTTAACGGGCTAAGGTGCCAGCCACGTACACCTGAGCTGGCGGGTTCGAATCCAGCCTGGGCCCGCCAATCAACAATGATGGTTGCAACCCAAACAAAAATAGCTGGGCGTTGTGGCGGGTGCCTATAGTCCCAGCTACTTGGGAGGTGGAGGCAGGAGCCTCGCTTGAGCCCAGGAATTGGAGGTTGCTGTGAGCTATGATGCCACGACACTCTACCCAGGGCGACAGCTCGAGGCTCTGTCTCAAAAAAAAAAAAAAAGAGATATCCTTTATAATAAGATCGAAAATATGAAGTGCCTAGGAATAAAATGAACAAAAGATATGGCAGGCCTCTATGAAGAAATTATTATAAAACTTTATTAAAAGATATTAAAGAATATTAAATCAAATAAGGACAATGCTATGATTGTACAGTGCAAGACTCAAATTTATAAAAATGTCAGTTCTCCCCAAACTGATCTACAGATTCAAAGCAATCTCAAAAGCCCAACAGATTTTGTAAAGAATTAGACAAGCTTATTCTAAAATGAAGATAAAAGTACAAAAGGCTGGAAATAGCCCAGACCTAAAAAAGAAAAAAGGACTTCCCTTCCAAATCCAGCCTCTTTAAGAGGCAACAATGACCAAGACAGTGTGTTATTGGAGCAAAGACAGAAATTAGAGTGTTCAAAAGAATAGTGAGGATGGCGCCTGTGGCTCAAAGGAGTAGGACGCTGGCCCCATGTGCTGGATGTGGTGGGTTCAAACCCAGCCCTGGCCAAAAACTGCAAAAAAAAAGAATAGTGAGCCCAGAAACACACCTGCCTACATGACACTCGATATAAAACAGAGGAAGTGCTGCAGATGGGTGAGAGCAATAAGTAGACTAGGACATTGCATATCTATATAGAAAAATAAAATCAGAGCTCTGGTTCTCACCATACAAAATTCAGTTCCAGGTGAATCAGAAACCCAAATGTGAAAGGGGAAAAAGCAAAGTTTTTAGCAGACAATTAAAAAGGACACTTTACGACCTCAGAGTACAGGAGGATTTCCCTTTTTATTTTTTTAAGATTATAGTGTTTAGGCTCAGCGCCTGTGGCTCAACAGGCTAAGGCGTGAGCCACATACACCTGAGCTGGTGGGTTCGAAACCAGCCTGGCCCACCAAACAACAATGACAGCTACAACCAAAAAGTGACCAGGCGTTGTGGCGGATGCCTGTAGTCCCAGCCACTTGGGAGGCTGAGGCAGGAGACTCGCTTGAGCCCAGGAATTGGAGGTTGCTGTGAGCTGTGATGCCACAGCACTCTCTCCAGGGTGACAGCTTGAGGCTCTGTCTCAAAAAAAAAAAAGATTATAGTGCTTAGCTGGGTGAGGTGGTTCACACCTATAGTCCTATCACTCTGGGAGGCTGAGGCAGATAGATTGCATGTGCTCAAGAGTTCAAGACCAGCCTGAGCAAGAGTGAGACCCTATCTCTAAAAAATAGCTGGGTGCCTGTAGTCCCAGCTACTTGGATGGCTGAGGCAAGAGGATCTCTTGAGCCCAAGACTCAAGAGATTGCTTTGAGGTTGCTGTGAACTATGATGCCACAGCACTCTACCCAGGGCAACAAAGTGAGACTATGTCTCAAAAAAAAAAAAATCATTATTATAGTGTTTAATGTTTATCAAATTACCTTACTACAACTAGCAGTATAACAAATGAGTTTCTAGGACTCAGACAACATCTTTGGGAATGTTTATTGAGTGAACCCAATTACACCACAAGCCAATTGACTTCCATCATCATAGTTCACTGTGTCCTTTAACTCCTGAGTTCAAGTGATCTTCCTGCCTCAGCCTCCTGAGTAGCTGGGACTATAGGCATGTGCCACCATGGCTAATTTTTGTATTTTTTGTAGAGATAGGGCTGGGAGGGTGGGAAGATAAGAGGTAGGTCTCCTTATAATGTTCAGGTTGGTCTCAAACTCCTGGCCTCAAGATCTCTACCTGCCCTGAACTCCTAGTGTGCTGGGACTACAGGCATGAGCCATGGAACCCAACCTTTTATAGTCTTTTAATGGTATTTTGTGATGAACAGAAGTTCTTCAACGTTAATGTGGTAGAATGTCTCAATCCCGGCACTATTGATATTTTGAGCCAGAAAATTCTCTGTTGTGTGTGGAGGTGGGGGGGCATGTTTTGTGCATTCTAGAATGTTTAGCAACATCTCTGGCCTCTGTCACTAGGTACCAATAAACCCCCTCTGCCCAAATTGTAACAACTGAAAATGTCTCCAGATATTGCAAAAAGTCCCCTGGGGTGTGTGTGTGGGGATGAATCACCCCCAGCTGAGAACCACTGGGTTAGTGCTTTTTGCTTCTTATTTAAGAAACCCTCCCCATGTGTGTTGGCTCATGCCTATAATTCCAGCATTTTGGGAGGCTGAGGCAGATGGATCATTTGAGACCAGGAGCCAGAGACTAGCCTGAACAACATAGCAAGACCCTATGTCTACCATGGGCATGTTGGCACAGGCCTGTAGTCCCAGCTCCTTGGGAGGCTGAGGCAGGAGCATCACCTGAATCCAAGAGTTCCAGTCTTCTGTGAGCCATGATCCACTGCACGAAAGTCTGGGTAGCAGAGAAAGACCCTGTATGCAAAAAAAAAAAAAAAAGAGAGAGAGAGAGAGAAAGGAAGGAAGGAAAAGGAAAACAAAAAGGAAAAAGGTGCTACCATTTACTGCAGGGGATCCTTTCTCCTTCCTGCCCTTTAGAGCCTGGACTGGCACATGTCCCCTGTTGAGTCATGACCGTGAAGCCTGTGTGCATGTTAAAGGGTGATGGCCTGGTACAGGGTACTATTCACTTCAAGTAGTAAGAAAATGGATCAGGGTTATGGTAACAGGACTTACTTATCAAAGAATTGACTGGCTCAGCGCCTGTGGCTCAACGGGCTAAGGTACCAGCCACATACATCTGAGCTGGCGGGTTCGAATCCAGCTGGGCCCGCCCAACAACAATGACGGCTGCAACCAAAAAATGGCTGGGCATTGTAGTGGGCGCCTATAGTCCCAGCTACTTGGGAGACGGAGGCAATAGACCTGCTTGAGCCCAGGAATTGCAGGTTGCTGTGAGCTGTGATGCCACACCACTCTATCCATGGTGACAGCTTGAGGCTCTGTCTCAAAAAAAGAAAAAAAAGAATTGACTGAAGGCCAGCACTAATTCCATGTCCATCAGTTTGAAGATAATACTCAAGTCTGTATTAGTGTAGGTCCTCACTTTAATCCTCAATCCAAAAAGCATGGGAGACAAAGGATGAAGAGAGGCATGTTGAAGACCCAGGCAATATGACCACTGGCCAAAATGGTGAGCCATTGTCTCTATTGACGATTCTCTCTCTCAGGAGAACATTCCATTATTGACCTCACAATAGTAGTCCATAAAAAGCCAGATGACTTGGGCAAAGGTGGAAATGAAGAAAACACAAAGGCAGAAAACGACTCGGGAGGCTGAGGCAGGAAGATCTCTTGGCTCAGGAGTTCAAGGATGCAATGAGCTATGATGATGCCACTGCACTCTAGCCTGAGTAAGAGAGGAAGATATTGTCTCAAAAGAAAGAGACAGAGACTAAGAAATATGTAGGATATAGAAAGAACTACAATTAATAAAAAGGCAAGACAATGGGGAAAAAGGGAAGAAATAGGAGAAAAAGGGAGATATGAAAAGATATATATTCATAATAACATTCTATGCAATAACAAATAATGTAAACAACTCAGACATTCTGGAACAGTAGAATAGATAATAGAATAGTGATACATCCACGTAATGGAATGCCGTGTATCGGGAACAATGAATACCTTCCAGGTATATGTATCAAGGTGGAAGACCCTCCAAAGTACAAAATGTTGAATGTAGGAGCAAGTCATGAGAGAAAATATGCTGTGTAATCCCAATTTTTAAAAATGTAAAACAGACAAAATTAAACAATAAACATCTTAGAGATGATTCTGTAGGAGGTAAAATTATTTTTATTTATTTTTGTCTTTCCAGTTTCCAATTTTATTTTCATGACACTATGTTTGGGGAAATCAAAGAGTATATGAAACTGCGATCCTCCTTAGTCTCTTAATGGGCTTCAGGGTCAGGGTTAATTTGTTTTCAGTGCAGAACCTGGCTCAGAGATGTTGGAGAGCTAGGCCTGCTTCCTGGGAGCTCATTCCTCTTCCAGGGTAGGCTCCTGAAGAGTAGTGATTAGCATTGGGTCCTGGATGTGTTTTTTTGTTTTTTTGTTTTTTTTGAGACAGAGTCTCACTATGTCGCCCTCAGTAGAGTGCAGTGGCATCACAGCTCACAGCAACTCAAACTCCTGGGCTTAAGCGATTCTCTTGTCTCAGCCTCCCAAGTAGCTGGGACGACAGGTGCCAGTCACAAGGCCCATCTCAGTTTGTCTCCCTTAGAGTGCCATAGCATCACAGCTCACTGCAATCTCAAACTCTTTGGGCTCAAGTGATTTTCTTGCTTCAGCCTCCCACGTAGCTGAGACCACAGGTGCCCACCACAACACTCAGCTATTTTTAGAGACGAGGTTACACTTTCTGCTTAAGTTCCTAGGTCTTGAACTCCTGAGTTCAGGTAATCCACTCACCTCTGCCTCCCAGAGTGCTCAGATTACAGGGGTGAGCCACTGTGCCCAGCCAAAGCTTTCTTTGTGTGTGTGTGTGTCATTGTTAAGCAGGCCAGGCTGGCAAACCCACCACCGCTGGTGTGAAGGCATGCTAACCACTGAGCTACAGATGCCCACTTTTTTGTATTTTTAGTAGAAACAGGGTCTGGCTCTTGCTCAGGCTGGTCTCGAACACATGAGCTCAAGGGATCATCTGCCCTCCTCACCCTCCTTAAATTTAGATCTTTGACCTCATCTCCAAATGAGATTATAATACAACCCCCAAAATAAACAAATAAGAATAAATGAAGGGCCAGGCATGGTGGCTCATGCCTGTAATCCTAACACTCTGGGAGGTGTAGGTGAATGGATTGCTTCAGCTCAGGAGTTCCAGAGCAGCCTGAGCAAGAGTGAGATCCCATCTCTAAAAATAATAGCCAGGGACTGTGGCAGGCACCGAT
>CAUYON010067432.1:0-10515 GCA_963573935.1 Arctocebus calabarensis | reverse complement strand
CACCTGAGCTGGCGGGTTCGAATCCAGCCCCCGGGCCCGCCAAACAACAATGACGGCTGCAACCAAAAAAAAAAAAATGGCCGGGCATTGTGGTGGGCGCCTGTGGTCCCAGCGACTTGGGAGGCAGAGGCAAGAGACTCGTTTGAGCCCAGGAATTGGAGGTTGCTGTGAGCTGTGATGCCACAGTACTCTATCCAGGGTGACAGCTTGAGGCTCTGTCTCAAAAAACAAACAAACAAAAAAAAAACCACAACCTAGCTCTACTAAAAAAAGGAAAAACAGTTGGGCATTGTAGCAGTTGCCTGTAGTCCCAGCTACTTGGGAGGCTGAGCCAAGAGGATCACTTGAGACCAAGAGTTTGAGGCTGCTGTGACCTGTGACACCACAGCACTCTAGCCTAGGCAACAGAGTAAGACTTTGTCTCAAAAAAAGCCTTAATAACATTATTTGACTAGATTTTAACCAAATCTCCTATATCTCATTATTCTGCTGGGATTATATAGTTGATATGCAGCAAAGATTCCACAGGAATGAGAATGAGTCCATGCCCCTCCTTAATGAACTCTAAGCAGTTCTCCATCCTACGCCCAGTAATACCATAGATATTTTATATATATTACCTCATAAGGCATGGATTTTTATAACCCTTAAAAAAAAAACTGAGTTTAGAAAAGCTAAATAACGCACCCAAGGTCACAAGGTCATATTTATTATTATATTAATATTTCCACAAATACAGTAAGTAGAACCTCTGTAAGTCCCAAGGGATTGTAACAAACTGGTCAACATACAGAGGTGGTCAAAATAAGGAACTAGGCCTCTGCTGTACTGATACACACACGTGACGCATGACCAGTCTATGAAAATTAGGTCAACTTGAGATGGTCAGTGCAGGGAGGTGGTCAACTATGGAAATCCTACTGTCGGACAACAAAGTCCACAGCTTTTCACGTCTTTCTAATAAGAGCTCCATAACATCCTTTAGCAAACCTCCAGGCTCCCTGTTCTAACTCACCATTGTGGAATCCAAGTCATCTGGACTCTGCCCCAGCTCTGTTCCTGGTTACCTCAGACAAACCTCCAACCCTCTGGCCTCGGCTCCCTCCCTGCTAGGTGAAGGGGGTGCCCTGGGTGAGTCCTGGCTGCTTCTGCCTGTAACAGTTGGATTCAATGGGAAAAATCCAGCTTTACCCAATCTTTAACATTTTTTTTCCTTTTACTAAGCACATATACCCAACATACTGTAACACATCTTCTTAGCCATAAAATAATTCAAGCATCACTATGATTAATTAGATAAAAGCATTTTATTTAATAACCATAAGGGCAGATCTACTAGGGATCTCTTTCTAGAGGCAGTTTTCATGGTGAGCTGACGAAGGGAGAGTTGTTCATCTTTAGTTTAGCTTAAACGTCACATCTTAGAAGTTTTTTCTCCCAGTCCACCCGCCTCTTACCCACAGCAGAAATCTCAGTCCCTCCCGACCGAAAGGCACAGACTTTTTGTCCCTAATACCTCCACACGCCCTTTGATTATTATCGTTTCTAGGACCTTCTGGCTTACTAGATTTGAGCCCTGAGATGGCATGAACACCATCTCACCCCTATATCAATGCCTAGTACATACTCACAATTCAATAAACGCTTACTGAATCCAGAATTTTCTTTCTATGAAAGGTAGGCAGAGAATTTAGGTGATCCATGTGCTTCATGACTCACAAGACCCCACCAAGTAAAGGCCTATCTCATTCGCAAAAAAAAGATGTGTTCCTAAGAGATTTATCAATTGATTTGTCTTGCTAATATTTTCCAAGAATTGCACCTCAATTTCAAATGTGGCCTTGCCTTACATTTTTCTTTAACAATCTGTACACTCTTTTACACCTGACATCAGTGGATACTTCAATACACTATACCCTTATAACTAAAAAAAAAAAAGTACAGGTTTTTTTTTTTTTTTAAAGAGACAGTCTCACTTTGTGTCCCTTGGTAGAGTGCTAAGGTGTCACAGCTCACAGCAACCTCCAGTTCTTGGGCTTTGATGATTCTCTTACCTCAGCCTCCCTAGTGGCTGGGACTACAGGTGCCCACCACAAAGCCCAGCTATTTTGTTGTTGTTGTTGCAGTTTGGCCGGGGCCGGGCTCAATCCCACTACCCTCAGTACATGGAGCCTGTGCCCTACCCACTGAACCACCCTACAGGGTTTTTTTTTTTTTTTAAATAAAAGAAAATGTGTGTGCAATGCTACCATGGTGGATACCTGTCATTATACCTTTGTTAAAACCCACAGAACCTAGGACACTGGAAACAAACCCTAAGGTAAATTACAGAGTTTGGGCGGTAATGATGCATCAGTGTAGGTTCATGATCGTAACAAAAATGCTATCCTGGCGTGGGGATGTCAACAGAGAGGAAGGTTGTGCCTGTGTGGTGACAAGGCATATATGGGAACTCTCCATACTTTCTGCTCAGTTTTGCTGTGAACCTAAAACGGCTCTAAAAAAAGTGTCATGACCTCTCAGCTTGGCAGGTAGCTTAGGCAGCAGTGAAATATCAGTTCCAGGTTCAGCGCCTGTAGCTCAAGCCACTCAGGCGCCAGCCACGTACACCTGAGCTGGCGGGTTTGAATCCAGCCCGAGCCTGCCAAACAACAATGACAGCTGCAACCAAAAAATAGCCGATCGTTGTGAGAGGCAGAGGCAAGAGAATCACTTGAGCCCAAGAGTTGGAGGTTGCTGTGAGCTGTGATGCCACCGCACTCTACTCAGGGTAACAGCTTGAGGCTCTGTCTCAAAAAAAAGAGTCAGTTCCAGGATGTTACCTGGTTGCTACTGGGCCTTCCACAGTGCTGTCTGAGCCCGTCCTATGAAGAGATGGCAGCTCTTGACAATTACTACTCCAGGCCTCCAGCACCTACTCCTGGGCCAACTATGGGCCCCTGCCAGGCCCAGATGAGGAGGTCCTGAATCCTCCTTCCTTTCATAGCCCACATGCACCCGTCCCCAGTGCCAACGCAACTGCTGTGCAGATGGCCTGTCTCCTTTTACATCGCTGTTCAGATAAGTTGTCCTTCCTGCAACTCACCTGCCAGTGCCCTAACTTGGCTTTTCTGGGGGACCCTGTGGCTGCTGGGGTGCACAACAGGTTGTCTCTTCATCCCCTTCTGTGTGGACACCCTGCAGGACGCAGCGACCACTGTCCCAACTGCAGCGCTCTCCTGGGCACTCACAAGTGTTCGTAGGACTCAGCAGGACGTGGAAGGGGCTGGGTACTGCAGGAAGTCCCTTCTGACTCTCGTCCAACCCCAACTCTGGTGGAGGGTCTGTTCCCATGGTCTCATTTCTCCAGGGGACCCTATATTTGTGTCTTCTTTTGGGGGGATGGAGAGGAATGTCATAAAACTGACAATCCTCAAAAGCCCAGAAACTGCTGCTTGGAGTGACGCCCAGGGCATGCAAAGACATTCTCCTTGAGTGCTGGTTTCAAAGGGTTCCTGCCTCCCTGTGACCCTGAGTCACCCCATCGAACTGCGATCACGCCCCCGTCTGAATACCTTCTGTGATTTGCCATGCATTGGCTCCTTTTCTTGCCTCAGTGGGCTGTCCTGGTACTCTCAAACTGAGAAGGCACAGGTTGCCTTACTTTTGAGGCTGTTCTGCTGGGAACACGGCTGAGGCAGCTTCAGTGTCTACCATCTTATCCACCTACTCCTACCTGATAACAAAAATCTTGCCGTGCAGACTTTTGGGCCTGGCTCTTAGATTCTATAATTGTAGACTTCATTAGCACACATACTCACTTTAGTTTTTTTTAAATTTTATTTTAAGTGCAAGGAGAGGCTATTACCACCACTAGAAACATATGCACGAAGTCATCAGTGTATGCTGGGTTTTACCCTGGGCCTGCTGCTCCTAATTCTTTGTGCTGGATCCTCAGCACCAGTTTACATGAAGGGATTTTTCCCTTCAGCTGTTCCTGTATGATCAGTTGTTCTGAACTCCCTTTCGTCTTAAACACCTTTGAACGGAATTTGGAAAGGAGGGCTTTATAAAACCACTTTCTGTAACCATATAACTAATACTGGTTTCCCATTTGCCAACAAGCATTCAACTTTTTTTTTGTTAACAGAAAAAGAAGTGGAGAATTTCCCTTGCTACCTTTACTTGGGGTTAGTGTGGTTCTTTAAAACCTCCATTGTGAAACTCCGGGAGTAAAGATCCATTTGGGTTCCCAGTGGTGGGTTTAGGAAGATGAGGGAAGGTGCCTTTGAGTGTGTCTGAGTCCTACAGTGCTGGAATGCTTGGAAACCAGACTGTTTCAAAGGAATTTTAAGTCTGGTTTTATTTTCAGAGACACAGTTTGCTGTGTGATGTTGGAAGACCCAATTTCTAGACCTCAAGCAGGAAGCCAGAGTGCTACTTTGGCTGCGGCATGGTCTTGGAAATCAAGACAGAGCTGAGCTTGGCTTCTAAGAGTCCCTGTTTTGATAATAAATTGGCATGTGAATATTAAATAGAAATAAAACTTAGACCACAAATGCAAATCTGTACATTGATTGAAAATGATAGTCAAAATCACTGATCTACTTCATTCCTTTGATATTTTGAAAATTCTAGTAATTTTATTTTGCAATGAATATGGATACTACACAGTACTATGATATCTTTTTTTTTTTTTTTTTTTTTTTGAGACAGAGCCCCAAGCTGTCGCCCTGGATAGAGTGCTGTGACATCACAGCTCACAGTAACCTCCAATTCCTGGGCTCAAGTGAGTCTCTTGCCTCTGCCTCCCAAGTAGCTGGGACTACAGGTGCCTGCCACTACACCCAGCCATTTTTTGGTTGCAGCCATCATTTGGTAGGCCCAGGCTGGATTCGAACCCATCAGCTCAGGTGTACGTGGCTGGCGCCTTAGCCCGATGAGCCACAGGTGCCAAGCCTATGATATCTATTTTAAAAAAATAAAGTCTTTGATTCAGTCAGTGAAACTATTTATCACACACACACAAAAATCATGGAACATGAACACTCCCTCCCTCCCTTAATGTGAGTGTTTTGACTATTTTATTCATCCATACAGTTGCAAACCATGACAAAAATCATTATCTATGAGCGCCCAAAAATTCACTAGATGGAGTTTTCCCACGAAAGATACTTTTTAATCCTCCAAATTCATTCTCCTTTCCTTTTTTGAGACAGGGCCTTTCCCTGTCTCAAGACATTTTTTCTATAAAAAAACTAAAAAGTTAGCTGGGCCTGGTGGCACATGCCCATAATCCCAGCTACCTGGGATGCTGTGGCAGGATGATCACTTAAGCCCAGAAATTTAAAGCCACAGCAACTTAGCATAATGCCATTGCACTCCAGCCGAGGCAAATGAGCAAGACTGTCTCATAAATACATACATATATAAATAAAATTTTTTTTAATTCCTTAACCAGCTTTGATAGCTGATAAATCCAACTCTGAAAAGCGACAAAAGGAAAACAAACCTAAGTGTCCACAATGTGTGCTTCAGGAAGCAGAAAGGAAGAGCTCTCTGCCCTGTCTCCAGCTTCAGTACTGGATTCAGGACCAGCCCTAATTTGCCAGCTTCTCCGCTTGCCTGTTCCACTTCGTTTTCATTTCTACAAATGTCAGTTGTTTAGGAATCTCCGTTCTTCCGCCAGACCTGCATTCTTCCCACACTCCAATTCCTCCTTTCCCCCACCCTTTCCTAAATATAAGTCAAAGAATTAAGAGCCTTTTGTAAGATGATAAACCCCCTCTGATTGGGTTTAAAATTCTGCTGAGTGCTGAGGATTTCTGAAATGTCATGAAGTTTCTAAAGGCCAAGCTCAATCTGATATTTGTCTGTATGCCAATAGATTCGATTGAAAATATTTTGCACATAATTAAGGGTTTTTGCCTTCAGTGTTTGGTTCTGCCCTTTATAGTAGAGTACATGATTGTTCATCTAGGAGAAAAACATACTCTTGAGGTGGCTCAAAAGCTCATTTGATGTAATGTGAAGTCGATGGCCTGATGGCCACTTGAATGGCTTAAAAGACTCCCATGTACTGAACAGGAAATGGAGAAATGCTGTAAACAAAGTTTGTCTGGACACACAGGGGTGAGGAACTAACTAAAAGGCAATGGTAGAGACACACAAAGACTACAATACATAAAATACAAAAAAGTTTTCCTATAAAATGTGACCACCTGACTAACCTGGAGGGAAGCTAAGAAACTCCACACCCAGGCTGTGAGTGGAAGGTGCACGTCTGTGTGGCTGGGGACAAGCAGTGACACTCTGCAGTGCCACATAGTTCTGCAAACATCCAGGGTATGCTGGCCCTGGACAAGGAGAGACAGGAGGCAAGTGATAAACTCCCCAAATCCGGAATCACCCTGGAATTAGGATGCATATTCTTTTGGGTTCTGCTGTTCCTACTGACAGTGTGGCAACCGCTGGTGCAGTAGCCATTTAAGCTTCATGTCAGCAGTAAACGGAGATGAACATGACAATTCTACCTGGGTTTAAATCCTTGACCTTCCACTTAAACATCTGTGTGATCTCAAAGGACACATTTCTGAGGCCATTTCCTTTTCTGCAAAGAGAACTTTCTGTTGTATCTGTAACAAGAGTAACAGGTGTCTGATATGAGTGTATTTGCTCAATTAGTATATAAATGATTATTTATTTGAAATAATGTCTTTAAAGAATTAGCACACAATTAGTACCTAATAAATGTTCACTACTTCCAACCACCTGTCCCCTCTAAATTTGAAGAAATCTGCAGTGTGCAACATCTATGTGTTTTTTTTTAACTTTTTCTTATTTGAGCGATTATTCTCTAATTATGAAAGTAATAAATGTTCACAGCAATTTCTAATTAAAGCATTTTTTTCTATTATAAAAGTAATACATGTTCATTTTAGAAAGAGAACAAGTGACATATCTGAGAAATGTATTCGTATGTAGGTAGCATATTTCATCAAAGGTGTGAGGTTCATACACATATCTGAACATGGAAAAAATGTAAAGGGAAGAAAATAAAAATCATTCTAACATCCAGAGACAGACATCATAAATGCTTTTGATATATATTCCTCTAGACTTTTTCTTTTTTTTTTTAGACAGAGCCTAGAACTATCTCCATGGGTAGAGTGCTGTGGCATCACAGCTCACAGCAACCTCCCAACTCCTGGGCTCAAACAATTCTCCTGCCTCTGCCTCCCAAGTAGTTGGGACTACAGGCACCTGTCACAATGTCCGGCTATTTTTTGGTTGCAGCCATCATTGTTGCTTGACCGGCCCGGGCTGGATTCGAACCCGCCGGCTCGGGTGTATGTGGCTGGTGCCTTAGCTGCTTGAGCCACAGGCACCGAGCTGTCTCTAGACTTTTTCTATACAATGATCTGTAAATCTTACATTTTTGCAAAAATGGGAAGCATAATATATATATATATTATTTTGCAAATTAAGTCTTCACTAATTTTCCATATAACTAATCGCATCATAACTTTTAGTAACATAGGATTCAATAGCTATGTCACAATTTAACTGTTGTGCATTTACAATTTTTCCCTTATTTTTGGCCATTATAAACAGATGCATGATAAACATCAGGGTACACACATTTCTAAAAGATGTTCTTAATTAGCTAAATCATGATAAATTCTTAGAAGTGGAATTATTGGAGTTAGGACATACATATTTTAAGGCTTTCAATATACACACCAAACCACTGTTCAGAAAACTTTATTAGGCTCTGCACCCATAGCACAGTAGTGATGGCACCGGTCACAATCATCAGAGCTGGCGGATTCGAACCCAGCCCGGGCGAGCTAAGCAACAATGACAACTGCAACAGAAAAATAGCTGGGCGTTGTGGCAGGCACCTGTAGTCCCAGCTACTTGGGAGGCTGAGGCAAGAGAATCACTTAAGCCCAAGAGTTTGAGGTTGCTGTGAGCTGTAAATCCACAGGACTCTACTGAGGGCCACATAGTAAGACACTGACTCAAAAAAAAAAAAAAAAGAATTTATTAAAGTATATTCTCATCAGCGATGTGTACCTGTTGTTTTAAATTTATACTGACTCCTACTATGGCTGAACATATTTTCATGTGTATTGGTTGATTATATTTCTTTATCTGTGGCTTTTCCTGTTTCTATTTTGGTTTTTTATTAAGTCATTTTCGAAAGAATCACTTTCTCTGCTTGATGACATGGACAATAGTATACCTTTACGGTTGCAAATTTTTCTCCATTTTTGTTTTTGATTTCCTATGGTAGACACTGATAATAGAAGTTTTCATTTCCCTGTGATTAAATCCATCCATCTTTCCCTTTGTGATTTCAGTTTGGTAACTATGTACTTTTAAGGAGAAGTTGTATACAATTCTGAAATGTTTTACTTCTTATATTTTTAATATGAAGTCTTAGAGATTTAAGAAAGAATCATTTAGCTTTATGATTTTAATATAAATCACCACTGAAGACCCACAAATTGTTTTGGAATCATAAAAATTTCATCAAAAGTTTGAGTTATAACAGAAGGCCAATAACACAAAACTGAAAAGTGCACATCAATGTTCTTTGTCCCCTACTTCATAAAAACATATGATTTTTCTTTCATATTATATAAACATGAGTTCTTGAAAAAAATCCAAGTATAGAAAAATGAGTAAAAAATAGAAAACACTGTGGTAAGCTAAAAACATATACCTAAGATAATCACCGTTAATGGCGTGGATGTGGAGAAAAAAAAGATTTTGATCATTTTGTACCTTTATGCATATATTTATTATCCACACACACACACACACAGTTTGACATCAACAAATAACTGGCTCTGTGATATCTGTCTTTAATATCTGTCTTTACTTTTTTCTCTCTAACCTTCTAATATCCAATTTGGACAGCTTGATTGGTAGGTTTTTGTTTTGTTATTTTTGAGACAGAGTCTCACTATGTCACCCTTGGTAGAGTGTCATAGCTCACAGCAACCTCAAACTCTTGGGCTTAAGAACTTCTCTTGTCTCAGTCTCCCAAGTAGCTGGGACTCACAGGCACCTGCCACAATGCCCAGCTTGGTAAGTATGTTGATAATAGCAACAGGAGAAATGTTTTGTGTTTTAAAATATGAATCTTATGCCTGTATTTCTCTGTACTTGCCTTTTCCTAAGGCAAGGTTTCTCCTACTCAACTGGTCCCACTCACTTATGATAACTTCAGAGAACGAAGGCACATAATTTACTTGGCTATTCCACTCCTGAAGGTCACTCACCCTGCCTCCAATATTTTGATGTGACACATAATGATGTAATAAATGTATTTTTATGTACAGCATGATGTCCATGAACTGACCACCCTAGGGACTGTACCAAACTGGTCAACATAAGGAACTAGGCCTGCTGTACAGATACATACATGTGGTGCATGTCTGATCTATGAAAATTAGGTCAACTTAAGGAAGCTCTACTGTACACCTTATTAACCAGCACTTTGATTTCTTTGGACTAATCAGGAGTGAGACCATGAGATCAAAGGCTCTATAGATTTTTAATTTTGATAGCTGTTTCAGATGGCCTTCCAGAAAGACACTTCAATGGGTTTCTCACAAATTTAACCACGTAAAGGTTGACTCATCCCCTAGCTCTTGAGGAAAAAAATTTAAAAGTCATTGAACATTGAACACAGTTTAATTATTCTCTCCAAACTCCAGTAAGGTTAGGCCATTTTCTCTACTCCCCTCATGTTGCAGTAACACTCTCATCTAATTATTAACATGATGGAGGGTGACAAAGGAAAAAAAAATCTACAAAATTTTCCTCCATGAGTTTCAAAATAAACATCTGAAAAATGCTGCTCACTATAACAACTTTAAAATATGTTAATAAAACTTTCTGACTATTTCAACTGTTTTTAATGTTACCCATCTAAACTCCAGGGAGGAAAACCTACCTGGGTATAAAAAGTCACGAGAGAAACCACGACCTTTCCGGGTCTCTTTCTCCAATTTACCAAAGAAAAGAACAATTTTTTTTATGTGGCAGGAAGGCATTAATTTGAAGCCTATTTTGAAAAATTACCAATCTGAGAAGATATAATCAAATACTTAAGGAGACCCACATAGCAGCTCTAGGATTCTACTCAGGAGGCAATTCCAAACCCCCAGGCAAACTCAGCCACTGTGTCCACATCTTGCAGTTGGCTCATCGAAAGCTTTCTTCAGCCTGTACAAACCCCAACTGCAGTTCCTCTCAAGTACTCCTTACCCTATTTCCAGCACCTAAATTTTTTTCTGCAGAGCTGTTCAAGTAGTCAATTGCGTTTGATACCTACCTCTCTGCTCCCCAAACACGTTTTCCTATCATATTTGGAAAAAGTTTTTTTTTTTTTTTTTGTAGAGACAGAGTCTCACTTTATTGCCCTGGGTAGAGTGCCGTGGCGTCACACTGCTCACAGCAACCTCCAGCTCTTGGGCTTAAGCGATTCTCTTGCCTCAGCCTCCCTAGTAGCTGGGACTA
>CAUYON010067431.1:0-48943 GCA_963573935.1 Arctocebus calabarensis | reverse complement strand
AAAATATACAAATGGATGGGATTAAGAGTATTTTGAAAGTCATCTTGCATATCTCAATGAGAATCCTCACATTAAGAATAAATCTGTAACAGTACGATCAAAATATTTCTGAATGTATATGAATCATGCCCTATGATTGCAACAATGTACATAATTATGATTCAATAAAATTATTTTAAAAAAAAAGATAAACTTTCATTTCATGGATCCAGTTGAGTTACATGTCACTCGCTGAACTGAGATGATGGAAGGAGCTCACTGGCAGGCTTGTTCTGGGCATCCAGTTTACCTCTGGAGCTGCTGGTGGCATCACCCTCATTATAGATACATGGGCTATGAAAAGAGGAGAGGTCATTTGCTACAGGTAAATTACTGTGCTCTTATTAGAAGAGAAAGTGGAGGCCAGGTTGGCTAAAACAATAGATATCCATCCACTTTAATCATTATCTAAATTAGAAATGCTGGGATAGATTCTATAAACTAATATATTTAATCAATCATCTTAAATTCATAAACAGACATACAATCATATATTCTCTTGTTTATTATTTATTCATTTTTAAGGGAGTACCTCTGTGGGCAAGATTATCTGCCAAGTTATAATGCATGTTGCTGATAAATTCAGGGACTATTCTTGTGATTGAGACACTATAATTCCGGCAGCAAAGACGTAAATAAATAATTATAATTTGGATGAGAAGATATCTTTCAAGACAAGGTAGAGTAATAGGGGCTGAATTTATCCTCTCTACCTAAAGCACTCAAAAATGAAATATATTAATAAATACAACAACAATTTTTAGGACGCTAATATATCACAGTAATTCTTAAGAATTAATATTCTTAATATTATCAGCTAATATATATAAATAATATTATATATAATATAACTATGTGACTATATTCTTAATATTATCAGCTAATATATCACAGTAATTCTTAAGAAAAGGGAAAAAAGCTAAAATGAATCCTACGTTTGTCCTGCATTATTGCCTTGAGAAAGTTTTGAGATCACAGTTCATTGAAGAGGAACCCCTGTAGGGCCTGGTGGGCTCCCTGGGCTGAAGAGCTAGAAATAAGGTCTAGGGAGACCAAGAAGGCTGGAAGGCCCACATGCCAAATCCTGCTGCCGGGGCCAAAATATTTTGATATTTTGTAGAGTATGGGAGAGAAGAGAGAAAACTCCAGAGACCTGCAACAGATCCCTTTGGTTATTCAGCTGAGTAGTGATCAGTGCAAAGATAGGAGAAAGCTACCTACAGACGCTCAAACAGGTGCAGAAGGGACACGTGAGTACAGGGCTAACACACACACAGGGCTTAGCATAGTTCCTGTCATGCCCCTCCCCCAGATATTCTGAAGAACCCACTGATTATGGAAATTGAATAGTGATACAGGACAGTCCTGACCCAGCAGTGGGGGATAGTTAGTCTACGGTGAACAATGCTCCATTGGTGCATAACAAATAAAAAACAAGACCTACGATGACAAAACTATTTCAAACTAACTCAACTTATCTCAAAACAAACCTCAAGACTGTGTGTAGAAATACAAGTCTTATCCACACCCAGCAAGGTAAAAATACATGACCTTGTGCATCCCAGTGAAAAATCGCCAAGCAAAGAAGTAAGACAATGCAACCTGATGTGGGGAGAAACTATAATCAGTCTCATTAAAGCTGGAACAGACTCAGATGTTAACACTAACAGACAATGCGGTTAAAGCGGTATATAGGTGTATCCCATTTGTTTAAGAGCTAATTAAAGTCATGGAAGATATGAAAAAGAAATCTCAACTTAAATTTCTAAAGATAAAAACTACAATTCCTGAGATAGAAATATACATTTAACAGAGTTGATAGCAGATTAGATATCTCAGGATTTAAGATTGGCGAACTTGAACACATAGCAATAAAAACGACCCTTAGGAAAACAGAAAAAGTATGTAAGTGATTCATTGAAGTTTTTGTATAACTTACTAACATATAAAGTTACATATAATATATAGTCATTATACAATTCATTCACGTACTAACCATTTCAATGATTTGAGTATTTTAAGGGATGGGGAGGGATATTTGAAAGACTAATGGCCCCACATTTTTCAAATTTAATGAAGACTGCAAACCCACAGATCCAAGAAACTCTGTGAACTTGAAGCACAAGGAACATTGTCATCAAATTATTCAAACTAGTGATTAAAAAAAATAATAATAACCTTAAAGGAAATAGGAGGAAAGGGCACATCCTATACAGAGAAGCAAAAACAAAACAACAGCTGATTTCTTATTGGATAGTTGCAAGAGAGAAAGCATGGAACAATATCTTTACAATAATGAAAGTTAAAAGATAAACAAAATAAACTCTCTACCTAGAATTCTACAAAACAAACATCTTTCAAAATGTATAACAATATAGTGATACATTGCTTTTCAGGCATACAAAGGCTGAATGAATTTATTAGGGAACATTCACTACAGGGTATCTTAAAGGACATCTTCAGTCAGAGGAAAAATGCTATGCCATGTGTTGCTAATGGTTTTCTTGGATGGTGCTGAGATGGAATATTTCCATCCATGCATAAAGTTATATTAGACAACATAGTTCTAGAAGGGAAAAAATAGCATTTGCTGGAGTCAATTTAAAAATCTGTATAAGGGTGAGGTGCAGTGGCTCATGCCTCTAATCCTAGAATTGTGGGAGGCTGAGGCAGGTGGGTTGTTTGAGCCTATAAGTTAGAGACCAGCCTGAATAAGAGCAAGACTCTGTCTCTACTAAGAGTAGAAAAGGGTGCCTATAATCCGAGGTACTCAGGAGCCTGAGGCAAGAGGATCACTTGAGCCTAAGAGTTTAAGGTTGCTGTGAGCTATGTTAATGCCATGGCACTCTAACCTGGGGTGACAGAGTGGGACTCTGTTTCAAAAAAAAAGAAAGAAAAATCTGTATAAGAATGGCAAATGTCAATCACGTTGTAGGCAGTTCGTATGTTTATAGTTGATATGTACACACATATGTAAATTTCTCTTATACTGAGAATTTTATATATGTGTGTGTAAATAGATAGATAGATAGATAGATAGATAGATAGATATTTATATGACTATATGGGGTAGTGTGGTTCTTCTCTTTCAGAGACTCATAGAACTAAACCTGATAATTCCCAGTACTTTTAGATTTCTATGATGTTACAAAATGCAAGAACTATGTTCTATTGATGTTCATGCTGGATATTAGGAAGGTTTCAGCAAATCTATTGAAGAAGAAAAATTAGTTCTTCAGTATTAAGTGCAGAAAGTAATTAAGCTATTGTTAAGTGCTAAATAAAGCTTCTACTTATGAATAGTTCTTCCAGTCATCTCCAAACTCAGAATAGCTGTTACATTTTTTTCTGGGGTAACAAGGAAGAATATATTTTTACATATTTATTCATAGACTACCAGTATTCATGACGCTAAAAAGGGAAACTTGCCTTGTATTCTGAGTTGTTACATCCCCTCATCAATACTGTCATAATAGAAGTAGATGGCCGTGGGATGTGTTCACAACAGATTGGGCATTTCAGAATCACTTTTCAAAGATGAAGACGTTCTTGAGTGTCCCCTTCTTCTACCTGAGCACTTTTCATATTTCTGATTTATGAAAACAATTTCCTCTGTGCGTAATTGTAACTGCCCAGTCTTGGAAAACCCATAACTGTACTTTCCTAACAACAACCAAAAAAATTCATTCAAAAGAAAGGTCCACTTCCATGTAGGCAGAATCACTGGAATCTCAACTAGTCCTGATTAAATAAGGGGATTTTGAATCACAACCTACCGGAACCTTCACTTTGCTAGGAGGTATACGATTAGATGATATGACAAATGCAAGGCTATTTATTTCCTTACCATTTTATACCAGATAAACACTCTTGATCCCCATTCACTGAAGAGTTGTCCCAATGTTAATGATAAATCACAGCAACCAAAAACTTGTTGACTCCCTTGCTCCCCCCTAGAGATCACATCGGAAAGCCTTGGGCAGAAGCAAAGCCAGAGGTGGAGATGGCAGGTTCGAGTCTGAGTTCTTCTTTTACTGAACATGGAGATCAATTGCCTTTTGGACCCTTGGCTTTTTAGTCCTCCTTTTTAACGTGGAATTGGATGAAGAGCTAGATTCATTTAATGTCCCTTTTGTGTGACATAGCTTCCTTACATGTTGAATAAAATTGCCCTTTCATGTTCTCTTATACCATACTTTATGATATCATTTGGCTTTGAGCCTATATTTTGATTCTTTGTAATACCCATATTTACTAAGCTCCACATTGGGGGACTGGGAGTCCCAGGGTCCTCACAGGCTTGAAAAACTTAGTCACTGCTGTTGATTTAATGGTATTTTGTCTTTTATAATTAAAGGCAATCCAAGTGCATATCAGATATTAATTTCCTCTGTTATCTTCAGTTCACTGGACAATGGTGCTGAAACAATATTATGGTTTTAGAGAAGGGAGTCAGTTGTTCTGAGTATGGGCATGTGATATTAAATTTGGTTCCAGACAAGGCTGCAAGAGTATTAGCTCAATGCGCCAAATTAGCAATGGGCCTCAAGGGCATAATGTAAGTACTTATTTTCCTAAGTAACACAGGCATTCTTTGACTTAATTACAATAGTTTTAGTATGAAATAGAATGGTGGTAATTTGCATGTTAGAATATCTCATTAATGAGATTTGCTAACCATTATGGGTAATCCTGTGGAATGCCTTTTCATTTCAAATCATTTTCTAAATTGCTAATTTCATCTGTGTAAAAAAATCATTTCCAAATTTTCTTCTGGAGATGAAACATGCATGCTTCATATAAGTCTTAATGCTAAGTTTTTCCAGACATGATTGTGAAAACAAATTTAAAAAATTATATTTTCTCATATCTGTATGTCTCCAAAATATCAGCATTCAGAATAATATCCACCTTTACACATTGAAATGCAAATTGCTTCACCAGGGTCTGAAAAGCTGAATTCACCAAAAGTCAAGGGTCATAATTTGACTCTTAGCTTTCTGCCTCCTCAGGTATTCACATGACCTCAGAAAAGTTATTTAACATTTCTTGCCTCCAACTTAATCATCTATAAAATAAGTGGGTCATTCTTCTTTTTGAATCACTACTGTATGCAAATGCTGTTTTAAGCATTAGGAAAACAACAACAAATGGAGGTACACAAGTTTCCTAATTTCTAGGAGATTATATGCCAATAGAAAAGACACCCAACAAATACATAGAGTAAATACAAACAAATTAACAATATAAACTAGGGATAAACTGATGATGCAAATACCATCAGGTAATATAATTGAGATAGTGTTGGGGGGTCTTTGAAAGGAAGTACAGAGAAAACCTCTCTGCTGATGCTAAACCATTTCAATGGCAATTTCAGTAATGGAGAAGATTCAGCTATAGAAATCCGAGAGTAAATACATGGAATTTAGCAGAGGAAATAGCAGTGCTCCCTGAGGTGGGAACTTCATCTTCCACTCTACATTTCAATGATTTTTGCACTTGCCTTTTTAGAAGTGTCCAGCATGTTGTAGCCTAGGTTATCTATTGAAGGTTTGGGCTTAATTGTCCCTGTAAAATTTAACTTACTTTCAAATTTTCTCGTCACTAATTAGATATATGTACAGTTGACCCTTGAACAACTTCAGAGTTAGGAGTACCAACCTCGTAAACACGTATAGATTGCAATGTATAAACCCATGTATAAACTGACTTCCCAACACTTTCACCACTCACAGCCTGGTGTTGACCAGAAGCCCCACCAATAACACAAATAGCCAGTTAATACAAATTTTACATGGTATAGGTATTTTGTACTGTATTCTTTTTTTTTTTTTTTCAGTTTTTGGCCAGGTTTGAACCCACTACCTCTGGTATATGGGGCTGGTGCCCTACTCCTTTGAACCACAGGTGCCACCCTATGTACTGTATCCTTATAATACAATAAGTTAATGAAGAAAAAAATGTTGTTACAAAAGTCATAAGGAAGAAAAAATACATTTATGATACTATTCCCTAAGTGGAAGTGGACCCCCGGGAAGGTCCTCCTCCTTGCCATCTTCCCGTGAGTAACCTGAGGAGAAGGAGGAGGGGGAGGAGAGGTTGGTTTTGTTGTCTTGGGGGTGGCAGGGGTGAAAGAAAATCCATGTATAAATGGACCCACAAAGTTCAAAGGTCACCTATAATTGATTAAATGTGTCTCTGATCCTCCCCACACAGATTTCTGACATTTGTTTCCATCATTCCTAATTTAGTACCCTGGTAGGGAAGAGGGTTACTAAATTTCCCAGCGTAACCCCAGTTATGCTGGGGCACTAAGTTTTCCAACATAACCACCCTGTTGTTAAGAAACCATAGACAGTGTCAACCTTTATTTTCTCTCATAGCACACCTGAACCTATAGTTAAACTTCCATGGCACCCTTAAATTATATTAAACCAAAAAGGAAAAAAAAAAAGTAAAAAGTAAGAATATACTTACTGTGATTTGAGCTTCTTTTGAAAATAATTTAATGACCTTTAACATTTTTTGAGATAGTGGGGGGGAGTCTTTTTTTAGTGAGGGTACACTAAGACCCTCTCACAGCGCACCAGTGTGCCAGTTGGAAATCACTGCATAGAGGAAAAAGTCCCCCTGCTCCACTTTTCTCATAGATCTTCGCATCTAGGTTCTCTCCTAGACACTAGCAATTGTTGGAAATTAGATCCAATTTAAATGTTGTCATTTGCCTAGGGTCTTTAGCAGGAAATGAAAATGAAATAGTTCAGCACTTCTACCTAGTATTAATAACATTGGGCTGGGCAAGGTGGCTCCTGCCTGTAATCCTAGCTCTCTAGGAAGCCAAGGTGGTGAATCACCTGATCTCATGAGTTCAAGACCAGCCTGAGCAAGAGACTCCATCTCTACTAAAAATAGAAAAACTAGCTGGAGGTTGTGGCATATACCTGTAGTCCCGGCTACTTGGGAGGCTGAGGCAAGAGCTTGCTTGAGCCCAAGAGTTTAATGTTGCTATGAGCTATGACTCTATGGCATTCTACCCAGGGCAACAGAGTGAGACTCTGTCTCAAAACAAACAAACAAACAAATACCTTTGAGTTGATATAGATAATTAGAACAAGGAGGATAATATGTATTTCACACATAGATCTAGTAAGGCATTGACTCTATGAAGGAATGTATTGTACAATGATGGGCTGAACTAATATCTAGAAACGCATCAGTTACTGACAGTGCCCGATTCCATCTGTCTACTCCGTACACTCAACAGGTTGTCATCACTCTTGAACCTAGTGCCAGTGGATGAAGCCATGGGCTTCATTTTTGTCCATGATTCAAAACAATCCTTTGTCACCACCATGACCACCATATTGGTTTCAACTCACTGGCTCTTCATGGTCACAGGGACTCTGTGGAAAGTTAATCTTCGTGTTATAGCACATGTGTGAAAGATACTCATTAAAAGTGTTCCCAAATCCATCCAGAGTCCTAAAAATATGCATGTCATTACAAGTTATGAATCCAAAAGAAGATTGAAGAGTATTAAGTCAAAAATAGGAAACCTAGGCTCAGCGCCTGTAGCTCAGTGGCTAGCACACCAGCCACATACACCGAAGTTGGTGGGTTTGAATCCATTCTGGACCTACCAAACAATAATGACAACTACACCAAAAAAGAAATAGCTGGGTGATTTGGCAGGCACCTGTAGTCCCAGCTACTTGGGAGGCTGAGGCAAGAGAATCGCTTAAGCTCAAGAGTTGGAGGTCACTGTGAGCTACGACATAGTACTCTACCCAGAGCAACAGTTTGAGACTCTCTGTTACAAAAAAAAAAAAAAAAAGGAAAATTATAGAGGTAGAATGGGCAGTTATTTAAAAAAAACCCATTAACACGTTTACATAAAATGTGTAATATTTGTATTTAACATATATGAGATAGGTATCATCTTATGGTTTATGAATAACTATTTCTATATCTAATTTTGCATTCATAGTTTTGCATTCTTTTTTGTAAAGAAAATTTTCACAAATTATTAATATAAACTCTTCAGGTTCTACAGAACCTGGATCCACCTGTGTGTAAGTATAAGCACTCTGTGCAAGCTGATTTCTCTACTGAACTTGGCATGGATAGGAAGCCCTTCATGGTCATATTTACGAAGGGCCCCCAGGAGAGTGTCTGAGAGTCTGAGGGTGATCAGCAGAACAGCAGCCCTGCATGACATAGCCTTTCAAGCAGGTGATTCTTTTCAAGGACTTTCAGGGAGGAACCTAGTCATTACCTCTCCATCAAGTAAAATGGGCCATATTCAGGCTCACCTGTCCAGGGTCAGGGCACACCAAAGGGCACTCCCTCAAGGCTGATGGCTCCAATCGACTGCACCATCTGCCAGTTACTAGTAGGGGAGAACTGGTAAAATATAAGTTGACTTTTTTGCACTCTTTAAAATAGGAATAAATGACAGAAATTAGTTTTTAAGATTGTTGTGAGTATTAGGTGATGCATGTCAAGTGGTGAATACAGTGACAAAACTCAGCTAGGGTTATTTTCAACTTCATTGTTTTCTTTAATTTCTTCACCATTATTATAAATCCTTCACTCAAAGGGTATCTTTTCAGGATTCTCTGACCATCCCACTTCAAATAATAACTCTTAATTTCACTCTTCATTCTCTTATCCTATTTTATGTAGCTTAATGGCATTTATGTGTGTCTGACTTAATATGAATCGATTTGATTGTTGTCTCATTTTAAGAGAGAATAAACTCCATCTTTGTAGGAGACTTGTTTTCCTAAATGCTGTGTCCTCAGTTTCTAGATATGTCTTTAGCATAGATTTGGTATTGCATACATGTTTGTTGATTGAAATAATCAGCATATCAAGTCCATTACAAATATGTGGACAGTTCAATAACTGGGGTGAGTCACTAGTATGGGGACAAAGTTTATCTCTTTCCAGCATGTTCAGTTTCCACAGTTGTAGAATGAGCTGAAAAGGAATTAGGATCACTATTTCAGACTGCCATCTCATGGACAGTAAACAGTGTCACTTTGGGAAAATAATATCTTGATACGTTTTGAATATTAGAATGCGACAAGGCCATACATAGTGTGGCGTCAGGGCTCCCTGCCCTAGTCATGAACATCAGGTGATTTGGTCATTCACTGTTGTCTGCTGAGCTTGGATGAAACAAACAAACAAAAAAACTAGTAGACACAGTAAAGGATCCAGGTGTTGCAGGATCGTGAATCTCCTTTATTCCAAGAGAAGGGATGAGAAGGGGATGTTAAAAATCTTTTATCCTGAAACAGTGAAAAGGGAAATAAAGAAGGGTAGCGAAAAAATGAAGCAGTATTTAAGAGCTTTGGAAGATACGGTGTGTGCACCACTAATTCAGATTCCAGAGATGTGATTAGTCCATATTCTAGGCATGAATTATTTCATGAATTATTATTATTATTTTTTTTTTTTGAGACAGAGCCTCAAGCTGTCACCCTGGATAGAGTGCTGTGGTGTTACAGCTCACAGCAACCTCCAGTTCTTGGGATCAAGCGAGTCTTCTGCCTCCACCTCCCAAGTAGCTGGGATTACAGGCACCCGCCACAACACCTGGCCATTTTTTGGTTGCAGCTGTCATCATTGTTGTTTGGTGGGCCCGGGCTGGATTCGAACCCGCCAGCTCAGGTGTACGTGGCTGGCGCCTTAGCCTGTTGAGCCACAGGTGCCAAGCCAATTTCATGAATTATTAACTGATAACCTGAACATAATTTCAGATTTAGAAGCCTTTTATTATTTTTACTTTCATTTCAATTCATGGCCCAGACTATCTTCTAAAGCTTAAGTTTATTTTGTTTTTAGAAATGATCTTATCAAAATTCAATAAAAATTAAACCAGCTTAATTAATTTAACTTAGAAAGAAATATTTTCTAATGGAGTTACTAAAAAGGAATGTGATCTAACACATTGACACTTATTTATTGCTGTTATGTAAATCAAAAGTATTAAGTGACATGCTTAATGGTCCCTCTCAGAATAACACTTTTGTTTTAATGGAAAACTGATTTAATCACAAAACTTTCCCATCTAGCAGCACAGACTAAGTCACAGGAGACTGTCCTTCTAGATAATTAAAATTTAAATTTATCTTTTTGCTTTCAAACATGTCTGAGTTAATCACTTTTAATTTACAGTAAATATCAGAATATTTGATATTCTTTTCTTCCTTTTCCTGTTTACATGTGTGCACTTTGGGCTTTGTATTTTTTTTTTTTTTTTAGATTCAGTGAAAAGAATTAAAGATCATAAAACTACTAATATGTAGAACACTTACGGTAGGTCAGGCTTTTTGCCAAGGGCGTCATCTGCCTATTCAGTCCTTCTAGTGCCCATTTTACAGATGAGTGCAGAGGTGTTCAGAAGTGAATTATTACCTTGAGGGCTCAGAGCTGGGAAGCTTTCTCCTTTACAACTCTGAGCTCTGCCATTCCCTGGGGTAGCTTCTTCCTTGCCAGCACGCTACCTCTGAGGGTTGAGAAACATGACCACCAGCAACTCGGGCTCATCTTCTGCCAGCTTAGCAACCCTGATGGAAAGAGAACAACTAGCAGGTTTCTGTCAACAACCTGCAAAGCAGAATTAGATCCTTAACTGCACAGGAGAATACGATTGAGAAATGTGGCAAAATGAGAAGGAGATTTCACATCCATGTGATTTCCTGGTTTTGATGGTTGTCTGGAATTTTGTGTGTTATACACATGTAAGTATTTTGGAGTGATTTGGCATCAAAATAGCAATTTATCTTCACTTGATCATGGAAAAAAAGTGTTCTTTGTATTATAACAACTTTTATGCTCCTTAGTGACTATTTCAAGTTTAAAAATATAATAAAATTGTCAGTTTATTATCCCTCCAACACCTACAGAGTGACGAGTCCCCCTGAGCTAGGCTCTGCACTTACTAAAGGTGGCTGTGATTCTCCCTCTGGCACCAGCCACGCTATTCTTAAGGAGACAGGAGATGCCCAGGAAAGGATGCGGACACTCACGGCCTTTTAAACTTGAGGTTAGGAAGCAGAACCCCAACATTTCTATCTTTCCTTCTGCCAACACAAGACTTAGTAGAACTCCAAGGCAAAGGAGCCTTTTCCTGGAATGAATCAGCATCTGTCAGACATGATAGTTCTTTTTATTTTAATAATTTTTAGTTGCTGAAGTGACAGGTTGTCTTTCAATAGATATCTGAGAAAGAGGAAGGATTGGAAAATACCTTAATTCTCTCTGTATTGTTCTTTGTGATGATGAGAAGAAATGTTTTCTGTGCAGATGGTTGGAGTTGAATGTCTCTAGAACATTACTGTTTCATTTGCATCATTAATTAAACCATTTCCAACATTACTTTCTTACATGTTGACTGTGAAATACCTATATTTTGGCTTAACCCTATTTTATAGACTGGTAATGTGAAAAATAAAATGTCAAATCATCTGTATACCTTGTAAATCAGCTGTAATGCGTTTTGTGAAGGTTTGGAGAGAGTGGGTGATTAAAAATGGAGTAAAAAGGGAAAATATGAAAATAGTTAAAGATATAGAAAAAGAAAATATAAAAGAGCATTTGAAAATAGTAATGCAATGCATATTAACAGCTTGACGCACAGGTCCAGATACCAGCTGAAGCCCGTTCTTCCTAAGAAAAAACTTGTTTTTTTCATAGTCATCTCCCCAGTTGATTGGAAAGGGATCTGAGAATTCAACATAATTACCTGCACCATTTTAGGATTTGGAAATGATTTGTATGGAATATAATAAAACTTAATCTTCCTCTTCACCCAAATTTATGGTTGTGGTGGATGGGAATTTATGACGTGTATTTCAGAAGAGGCTGCCTGCCCACTTACAATCGGACTCGGAAGGCCATTCTAATTACGATTTACTACCCCTTCTACCACAACCAATCTCTTTCCACCCCCACATAAATGATAATTTATGTAGTAATGGCTTCGACTCCATATTTCTCCTCAAGTTTTGAATCAAATTTGAATTTGTATCCTCCTTTTTCGACTGATATATATTTTACTATCTTTTAGAAGTAGCTGCATGTATTATAAAAGGTTTCTAAATGCAAGGACGATCTCCTAATTTAAAAAAAAAATGTCAGAAGAAAACTGAGCCGTACAGATAGTGAAATAATGCAATTATTCTGATTTACGGTGCATATATTTGCCTTCTCACTCAATTCACTCTCTTTTCTCATGAGAGAAAAATCTGAAGACTTATTTATGTAAGTATGCACCTCTTCACTTTACCTGATTTATCTTTATCAGTAAAATATGTAGGCATTCAAATACACACACACCCTATAGTTTTTTCTAGGACCTTTTTTTTTTCCTTTTTGATGCAACTTTTTAAGCACTGGGAGGAAACTAAAGCATGTTTACATGGGCATTCTAGGTCTTTAGGTTGCTTTCTTTTAAAATAAACGTGCCAATAATTCGCTGTCATGAATTTGTGTTGATGAGAGCAGTAGATCCCAAGCTTTTTTGGCCCCAGGAACTAATGTCATGGAAGATAATTTTTCCATAGATGGGGGATGGGAGCAGGTGGCGGGGTGATGGGAAAGGAAACAGAGTTCAGGCAATGATGCTATGCAGCCTGGTTTTAAATAAGCCACAGGCCAGTGTCCATCCGTGGCTCATGTGCTGGAGACTGCAGGATTAGGGGATTTTCACAAACTTTTACCATGGTCTAGTCACAGCCTGAATCACTGAGAAGCATTAAACCTGGTCAACAATAGGACACCCCAAAGTGGACTTCCTTGAGAATTCTGGATTATCTCATTAAATCAAAAGTTGTGTTGGAAAAAAAAAAAAAAAGCTGTGTTGGCCCGGCGCCTGTGGCTCAATGGGCTAAAGCACCAGACATGTACACCTGAGCTGGCAGGTTTGAATCCAGCCTGGGCATGCCAAACAACAATGACAGCTGTAACCAAAAATTGGCCGGGCGTTGTAGCGGGCGCCTGTAGTCCCAGCTACTTGGGAGGTGGAGGCAGGAGACTCGCTTGAACCCAGGAATTGGAGGTTGCTGTGAGCTGTGATGCCACAGCACTCTACCCAGGCACACAGCTTGAGGCTCTGTCTCAAAAAAAAAAAAAAATCAAAAGCTATATTGGATAACAGGGCATTAACAGACAGTATCTAAGAGCATTTCTGAAAACCAGAGAGGAAAGAGTTTTTGGAACCTCTCATTAACATTCTGTCCTGAGTAATAACTCAGTTTTCAACGTTAGACTTTTTGATTCTTGGTTCCTAGTACTCAGGGATGATATTTTTTATTTTTGATTTTTGTGGCAGCAGTTGTAATGTCTCTCCTTTTTCATTTCTGATTGAGCTTATTTGAGCCCTTTCTCTTCTACTTCTGGCTACTTTGGCAAGTGGTCTATTGCCTGTGTTTGTATTTTTAGAAAACAAACTTCAGTTGGTCTTTTTTTTTTTTCTTGATATGCATTTTGTTCAGTTCTCTTCTGAGCTGAATCATTTCTTTCCTACTGCTGGCTGTGGTTTTGGTTTGCTCCTTTTTTTGCAGTTCTTTCGGATGTGAGTATAGGTTGCTGATTTGTCATCTGTCTTTTTAATTTAGGCATTTAACACTATGAAGTTTCCCCTTAGTACTGCTTTTTAGTATCCCCTAGATTTTGAAATAGCCTGTCCTCTTTGTCATTTAAGTCAAGGAGATTATTGTTTGTTTGTTTTTGTTTTGTTTTTTATTAAGTCAAATACATGTAGATCATGAATACATTCACGAATATGTGGGATACAATGTGCTGATTTTTTTATACAATTTGAAGTGGTTAGATCAATCAACATATCTTTCACCTCATTTACTTGATTATTGTACCAAAACATCTGTGTTCTATACTTAACAGATTTGACTTGTACCCTTGTCACATGCTCCATAGGTGTGGTCTTTTGATTTCTATTCTAATTTCATAATCAACCCAAGGCTCATTCACTTTACTTTTCTTGCCGTGTTTATCTGGTCAGAACTTCTGCTACTGTATTGAATAAGAGTAATAAGAGTGGACATCTTTGCCTTATTCCCAGTCTTAGAAGAGACGTGTTCGACTTTCACCGTGAACCACAATGTTAACTATATGTTTTGTGCAGATGCTCTTTATCAACCTGAGGAAATCCCTCTCCATTCCTAGCTTTCTGACGAGGTGTATTGAATTTTGTCAAATGCTTTTGTCTTTATCAGTTGAGATGATCATGTTATTTTTTTCTGTAGTATGCTAACATGATGAATTATATTGATCGATTTTATTTTCTTTTTTCCATAGGATTTTCTCATCTATCATATGAAAACATTTGTACTCTGCATTTAGTAGGTTTCACCTGTACCCTTCTAAGATGCACCATAAGTTGAACCAGCCTTTTATGCCTGGAATAAACGCTACCAAGCCAAGGTGTATAATCACTTATGTCTGACTGACTTATATTTGCTAATATTTATTTGTTTTGATCGATACTTCTCTAGCTTTATTTTTGTTCTGTCTTCATCTAGTGTTGGTATCAAGAAAGGACAGGTTTCGTAAAATAAAATGAAAAGTGTTTCCTCCTCTTCTATTTTCTGGAAGAGCTATTTTTATCAGTCCTTCTCAGAGGGACTGGCAGTGATCAACAGCACCACCGTCACCTGGGGATGGTTTAAAGCTGCAAGTGCATTCAGACCTACAGAATCAGAAGTTCTCAGGGTGGGCTCTACAATCTCTTTATCAAGCTCTCTAGGTAATTCTGATCCAAAGCTGATGACTTAAAAAATATTGCTTAACACCTGTTATCTAATCTAGTAGTTTTCAAGCTTTGCTTCAAGTTACCATCACCTAGGTAATTGTTTAAACTCCGTAGGTCCAGGCTATTGCCAAGACCACTTAAGGAAGAACCCTCTACGGAGGGAGCCAGGTAGCAGCAGTTTTTGTGTCAAGTAATTTCAATGTGCAGTCAAGTTTGAGAACCTATGACCTACATAAGTCCTTTTAATAACTGGTTAGATTGGTGGTTCTCAACCTTCCTAATGCTGTGACCCTTTAATACAGTTCCATGTTGTGGTGACCCCCAACTATAAAATTATTTTCATTGCTACTTCATAACTGTAATTTTACTACTGTTGTGAATCATAATATAAATATCTGATATGCAGGATGTACTTTCATTGTTACAAAGGGGTTGCCACCCACAGGTTGAGAACTGCTGGGTTAGATAGATATCCTCTCTTCCATTCTATAGATGGGAAAACTGAGGCATGAAGAGGTCAACAACAAATAAGTGGCAGAGATGAGATTTGAATGCAAGTCCAGTGGACTTCCAAGTCCACTTAACATAATCATAAACTTTGAGCTAGTGGGGCTGGGAAGAGCAAGATTCACCTGTGAACATACAGTGACAACACACACCAAACACAACAAACTATACCTTTCTTTGGCCTTTTCTCATAATAATGAAGGCATTTTGTTTGTTTAGTTGCCTGTTGGTTTGCATATGGTGGCAGTGGTGAGGCCAGTATGCCATTGTAAACAATGAATCTCAAATTACATCTCTAAAGGATAATAAGACTATATCTAAGAGTCTCTCCGGGTCAGTATCCCTTAGGGACACCATAGAGCAGTGAGCTCCACCACTGAGCCTTGCGCCCACGTGAAGTTAGTGGAACTCAACCCCATCTGCAAAGTGGGGCATCTAACCACCCTGATGAGTCAACAGTAGCTGGCTTGTATGGATGCAACCACCCAGCCGATCTCAGGTTGCAACAGAGCTCAAGAGTGGAGAGATTTTCTTTTTCCTACGCCCACCTTGGAGGAAACAGCATTTTAAAAGACTTGGAATAGAAAGGGAAATATATTTTTCTGTGGAACATGGTTAGGACCAAAGAGGAACTCTAAATGCAGCTGTCAAAAAGGGAAATCATCCAAGTTTTAAAAAACTGGCATGATAGAAAGCTACCAAAAAGGGGGAAATGATAATAAGGGTCAATATAACCTCTGGATTAAAAGTGAGCCTAATTGTGGGACTTTTGGTATTCATATTGTATGGATGCATCCTGTTTTCCCCTTCCCACTCTTCCACAGAGCTGGATGGCTCAGTGGTTTTCTTTGGTACATTTGTCAGAACTACAATGGCCAGTGAGGACAAAGGAATGACAGCTCAGGCTTTATTCTGTCTCCTGACGCCCAGTCCGAAGGCTCCTGCTGGAATCCGTATTAGTCTGCTCTTTGCAATCTCTTCTGAGTGTTGCCTCCTCACTTTTAAGATACCTCATTGGACACATCCAGTGTCTTGCAGCGTATGTGTGAATTTTCTTCAAACTTGCCCATCTTGCGATGCAGGCCAGGGTGGGAGATGAAGGGGGTGGGTGGAGCCTGGCTCTCGACTCCTTTGCCTTATACACAGAGGGGGCTCCTCTTGGTCTATGTCCTAACGCATGCATTCTGTTCAGCAAGGACATGTAAAGTTGGCATTCATGTTGTGTTTGTCTCCTTTCTCCTTCCAGCTTCCTGTGTAGGGATTGGAACCCATGGGCAAGAACCCCCCTGATGCAGGTGAGGCCTACAGGGGATGCCATCGTGGGCTCCATGACTCAGGGAGCATGTGTCACTGCAGGGTGTGGAACAGCACTTGATGGGATGCCCCCGAGGTCCCCTTGTTCTGACACGTGGGGTGAAGCTATCTGTCCGGGAGAGAAAAGGAAGGAGAATGGCTTGGTCTGTGATACAGCTTGTTTTTATGAAATCTGCTATGGATTGCATTATGCTCCTCTCAACCTCAAGTCATATGTCAAAGAGCTGATTCTCAATGGGACTATACTTAGAAATAGAGCATATTTAAGGAGGTAACCGAAGCTAAATGAGGTTAAAAGAATGCACCCAGATCTGATAAGATTAGTGCCCTTGGAAGAAGAGTCAGTCTCTGTCTATCTGTCTATCTGTCTGTCTCTTTCTTGCCAGGTGTCCTCAAGTCCAAGATAGAGCCTCACCAGGAATTAAACTGACCATCACTCCAATTTTAAACTTTCAACCCCCACATCTTAGCGACTGTGAATTGAGCTGTGATAAATATGTCCCCTAGCCTGTGATATTTGGGTTTTGGTTAACAGCCATAGCAGACTAAGATGCTTAGTAAGAAAACGTCTGATAGATGGGAGGAGTGTGTACCGCTAAGGAAAAGGAATGTCTCCTAGCAAGTTGGCATCATTCCCGGGGCCCCTTTCTACATCTCTCACATGAAAGGATCAGGCCATTTGTTTGTCTACCCATTCTTTCATTTCCTTTATATAGTTGCCAGTATATGTTGGACACAGGGTAATTACTAAGTATTTGGAATAATACATGATACTGAGTATAGCAGAAAAGCACTGTTCCTGGCTTCATGCAGTTTACAATAAGGAAAACCAGGAATGAGATCAGACACTGATAGGGTCTGAATGTTTGTCCAAATCTAATGTCTAAAGCGATGGTAGTAGGAGGTGGCATCTTTGGTAGGTGATTAGCTCATGAGGGCTTCACATCCGGGAATGGGCTTAGTGACCTTATTAGAGATGTTTGAGGGAGCTTGTTCCCGTCACCCACCATGAAGACACAGTGATATGGCACCATCCATGAAGCAGAGACCATGCTCCTCCCAGGCACATCTGCTGGCACCTTGATCTTGGCCTCCCCCACTGTGAACAATAAATTTACATTGTCTAATAAGCACTTAACTCATGGTAGTTTGTCATAACAGCCCAAAAGGCCAGGCACCCACGTACGAGGTGCCCTCTATGAGTTACTGTATGAGAAATATATTATAGAAATGGAAAAACGATTGATCTCAGGGAGCAGCCAGGAGTCCAATAAATGTAAAAGAAAGAGAGAAATACACTTTAAAGGTATTCGGTTCAGTTGACCTGCATCTCTGCAGAAATACCCCAGCTGTCGTGTCATTTTCTAAGATGGATTGGAAAAATAGACCCAGTGAAACAAGTTCAAGAGAGAAACTGTTGTCCCTTAGACATTAATAGAATTCTGAGTGTTTCTCTGGCCAGAATGGGACACGGCACATTTTTAAAGGTCCGTTAACACCATTAATATTTATGACATGTGTCAAAAACAGCTCCTGCAGCCAGGTGCATGGCAGACTCGTAGCTTCATTTTTCTTCTTGAGTGGTGGGGGCCCCAGTGAAGAGCAAGGGGAGGGTGTGTTATCCTTTGCAGGCGGTAACGTCATCAGGATGCAGTGCTGACAACAGCATTCTCTTTGAAAAAAAATAAGCTCCTTCGCTGTTGTTAAGTGCACTGGTTATCTATGAGAAAACAGAAACATGAACACAAAGTTGTTTCTGAGAGACATGACAAAGCATCACATCAGAATTTCTTCCTCCATCTCCTCCTGGTCTGAGCTGCCTGCTTTGACAGGCCACAGCGTACTCTGCCTTCAGTGTGACTTCATCGGCTTCTTGACTGCTGAGCACAGAGGATGAATGTCGCTATGGATCTGTTTTCCTATCCCTCAATGTCTTCAGCAGCATATAAATGTCATATGTTCAGACCGCCTCAGTCCAAATTCCAGATCTCCATATACTAGCAGTATGGCCTAGAAAACGTCTGGAATTATATCTCCTTAGGATACATATCCATAAGTGAGTAAAATAAATCCTACCGTACATACTTCATCAAGGCAGTCTGAAGAATTTTTTTCAAGTATGTGATTCACTAAGGGCTTAGTGAATGGTAAAAGAAAGGAAATTAACACTTTTTTTTTTATTTTTAGGGTAATGTGTTTTAAAGAAGAGACAGGAGGAGACGCTTAAGAGAAGAAATAGTACTCTTGATATTTAACATAATGATTTCATTCTGTAATCAGAGCAGACGTGAGCTCTGAGCACGTGGCCGGCAGTGGTCAAGCCTGCTGGTTGTGCGCCCTCTGCCTGCAGAGACGGGAGACTGGGTTGCTACGCGCTTCCTTGCATGGAGTATTCCCCGATTCTAGCATTTTGTGGTTTTATTGAAACCTACTCCCCAGGTGACATTTTAATTGTGTTTAAGCTCTCTTTCTCTACAGTATATCTCTGATAGATAAAAGCATCATATTTGCTATGTAGGTACACACATATATATTTATTGAAATTTTCACATACCATCCAATTCACCTATTTACAGAGTATGATTCAATGGCTTTTATGTTGTTCGACCATTGTTGCAATCAATTCTATGATGTTTTCATCATTTTGACATGAAGACTTATACCCATTTTCCCACAAGCCTCTGTCTCCCACTGTCACCAGCTGATCTGTCTCCCGAGGTTTGTTTATTATGGACATGTCACAATACGTGGACTTTTGTGTCCAGCTCCTTGCACTTAGCATCAGTGTGTGACAGGGCCCCATGCTTTTTTATGGCTGAGTGACACTCACTCCTTTGTGTGGTCAGATCACTTCTGTTTGTCCACTTGTTGGTTGGCAGACACTTGATGTCAGTAATGCTGTTCTGGTCTCTGGAGGTGCTCTGTGATTCATTTAACCCTCTTCTGTCTTGAATTTACTGCGTTAAGTCCCACTCTTCACTATCCCCTGGTCTTTTCCCACCTTCTTTGAAGGAGGGACCACCTCCCTGGCCCATCAGGATCTTCACCAGAGCCTCCCAAGACACCAGTGCAGTGATGGTCACAGGTCAGCTTGCATCCTGCATCCGGTCTGTCAGCCAATATCACAGACACCCTCTTGGAGACACGGGGGACATATGTTTTGGTAATGACTCCAGTTTTTATTAAAAATGATGAAGGCTATGTTAACCAGTTTGATGAAAACATTTCAAATTGTATATAATTTGAATGCACCTTGTACTCCATGATTGCATTAATGTACACAGCTATGATTGAATAAAAAAAATTAATAAAATGTTCAAATGGCATAAGAAAGTGAAAACAAAAATAAATCTCAAATTTTAAGATTCCAATTTTTCCATTCTTAAAGTCAGAGGATCTTTGAGTGTGATGTATGTGGAGGAATCATCAAATCAATAGAAAATACACTGTATATGACCTGCCCTTTTTTGATAAAAATATGCCAAATTTACTTTTATTGCTTTCACCAAGAGACCAAGAATCCAAAGTAACATTGCTGGACTTCAAACAAAATATAGTTGACTACAATAGATAATTGGCTTGAAAAATATCTCTTGAGGATTAAAAAGAAAGTGTTTAATTTCTAGAATCATTGTTATTTTTTGCTATTTTTGTTTTTTTTTAATTTTTATTAAATTATAATTGTGTACATTGGTGCAGTCATGGGGCACAATGTGCTGACTTTATATACAATCTGAAATATTTTCATTGAACTATTTAACATAGCCTTCATGGCCTTTTAATCACTATATGAAAACATTTATATTCTACATTTAGTAATTTTCACCTGTACCCTTCTAAGATGCACCCTAATATGTTTTTAATATAATTATTTTAGTATATATGTCATTGGTTCATTATTTTCATTTTTAAATGAGTAGTAAATGTTTTTAAATTTCTCAGAAACACGGCTCAGCACCTGTGGCCCAACGGGCTAAGGCGTCAGCCACATACACCTGAGCTGGTGGGTTTGAATCCAGCCTGGGCCCACCACACAACAATGATGGCTACAACCAAAAAATGGCCAGGTGTTGTGGTGGGCGCCTGTAGTCCCAGCTACTTGGGAGGTAGAGTCAGGAGACTCACTTGAGCCCAGGAATTGGAGGTTGCTGTGAGCTATGATGCCACAGCACTCTATCCAGGGTGACAGCTTGAGCCTCTGTCTCAAAAAAAAAAATTTCTCAGAAACAAAAATTCTTTGAAGTCGTAAGTAAATTTGAACTGTGTGAAACAATACAGAGACTTAAAAGGTTGAGAAGCTCTGAATGAGATGTATGTTGAAACTTTCAGAATAAATAGACCCTCTATTTTACAGAGCATTTTTAGTTGTCAGAATTACATCTATTTCTTTCTATACCTTTTCTAATAATGCTGTGATTTTTAAATTGTATTTCTATATCATCTACCTTCAATTCTTACCAATAATGAATCCCAGGCATCTGTCATTGGAAGAGTTGTGGTTTATATGGGGCCAGTGAGATAGAAGAGGTGATTTTTCTGCAAGTTTCTGATAAATATGTTCTTTTACATTATAGGAGATCCATACAAATGGCAGTTTTTCTCCCTCTGAATGTCCTGGTGTGTCAATGTGAAATCTGTCACAGCCAATTTGATTTCACCACCAAGAGGGAGGGAAATCAGTCTGCAGTCATCACTCAAACAAGGCCATAGCTGTGGAAATCACAGAGAAACAGAACCAAAATCTCTGGACTAAATTATCCCTCTGGTTGTATAACCCAATGAATTTTTTTTTCTTTTTTCTGAGACAGAGCCTCAAGCTGTCCCCCTGGATAGAGAGCAGTGGCATCACAGTTCACAGCAACCTCCAACTCCTGGGCTCAAGCAATTCTCCTGCATTCTCCTCCCAAGTAGCTGGGACCACAGGCATCTGCCACAACACCCGGCTATTTTTTGGTTGCAGCTATCATTGTTGTTTTGGCTGGCCCAGGTTGGATTCGAACCCACCAGCTCAGGTGTATGTGGCTGGTGCCTTAGCCATTTGAGCCACAGATGCCGAGCCAACCCAATGAAATTTTTTACCTTGTAAGTTTGTTTGGCAAAGATGATTTATTCATAAATGAATAAATATCAACTGATAACATTTTTGTCTCTTCCCTATCTCTCATATTTGTCGCTTTCTACTCTAAATTAATCTTCAGACATTCTTTTAGCTTCCAAATAACTCATGTGTCATTTATTTTATCATTCAGCATATCTATTAAATTTTTTACTCTTATTACTATATCTTAATTTCTAATAAACTCACTTAACAAATTTTAAGAACAGAGATATTTCATAACTTTTCTACAGAAATATGACAGTGTAGCTAAGAAATCAAACCCTGGCTACTAACTCCAGAATCCATGCTCTTAACTGCTAAGTCATGTATGGCATAAACTAAAAACAGCATGAAAGGAAATGTTTTAATCTATGCCATATCGCCTACAACCAATCTTGTCTGATCTCAGAAGCTAAGAGAGGTCGAGCCTGGTTAGTACGTGGATAGGAAATGTTTTAGAAGTCTAAGCTCTGAAGTGGTCAGAGTAATAGAGCAGAGATTCAAGAGAGATATGAATCAATGACATTAACCCAAAATTTATTTTAAAATTTCAAACCTACAAAAAAGTTTAGAGAATTATTCAACTAATACCCATATATATTTTTTCAGTCAATTAAACAATTGAACAATTGTTAAAGATGGTTGACAATTTTATAACACTTGCCTATCATTAAATGTGCATATACATACATATAATACATATGTACATATTTAAAATATACATTCATATAATACAGATATATATACATCTATTATATATACATGTACACATATATATTTAAACAATACATATAAACATAAATATAATATATAGTACATACACATTTAATATATACATGCATACATATTTTATTTCATTTATACAGAATCCAAACATCAAAAGAAGGGCACTGGTTTATTTGTTTTTCCACCAAGTTGCCTGATTTCATTATAAATTATTGATGCATTCATAGCACTAACAAAGGATGAAGATAATGTTCAAGAATAAATGAAACAGAAAATAGTGAAAATCCTAAACATCTAAACAAAAATATTTTTATCAATTAATTATATTAATATGAAAGAAAATATGATTTCTAAGAATGTATCATCTGACTAGGCACTAAAGTAGCGTCTAAGAAAATGAGAGGAGGACAAAAGTTATCATGTTAAAGATGAATTTTATTCAGGATTGTTGTCACAGGAGAAAAAAGACTCCAGTGTGGAACTGGGCTGCATTCTAAATAATGCAGGAATGGGTGGAGATTTGTAGCCAAGGAATGAGAAGAAGTCAGTGAAAGGAAAATTAGTAAGAGGAGAAATTAAGTCTAGGAGAAATTCTGGTTGAATCAACGTAACAAGATTTCTGCTGAGAGCAAGCCAGAGTGGTTAGATACATATAAAGAATAGAGAGTGAAGAATCTTGATCAGATATTCAAAGAGATCAGGTATTAAGAGTGGAGATTCTGGCTAAACTATCTTTGCAGCATTATTTACTAAAACTGAATTTCATAAGGATGTACACAGATGGGCCTAGGAGAAGGGTCAGAAGCCTGACTATAATTTGGCTAAAGGATCTTTGGTTATTCTGCCTCTTGTTCAAGTGAAAAAGAGGAATTTTCCCTTAATTCCATTTCTCCTCCAGTTGCCTTTTGTTTATTTATGACCAGCAGGACCATCTATTGACACTTGGTGAACATTGGTCTTTGCTGTACTGTGCAATGAATCAGACACTTAATGATAGGGTTACCCATGAAGGTAAACATAAAGACAAAGATTAGAGGATGAATCAATCCATAGGCCCAACTTTAGAGACCTTCAGAGATCCATCAGAAGAATTTTCAGGACCCATTTTCCTTCCTTGTGATGTCAATGTAATGGCAGTGATGCTAGTGTGATAACAGTGATGTGATGAATCTTTGTTCAGCTCTTAAAACTTTCTGGCTACAGCAAAGACATAAAATAGATTGCCAAAGACAAAAGTGCAGGGGTCACTCCCTGCCATTGTGCAGGTTCTCCTTCTGCTGCTAGAATTATATTGAAGGCTATCCAGTTATGGAGAACAGTGTGCTATGTTTCTTATAACTGGCAAGTCACAGCACAGATTCCAGACCAGTGCTCATGCTTCCAGGAACATGCTGAATTGCCTCAGTAGTAAGTAGATAATTCCATTGTTGAGTCTAATTTTTTAGCAGTGGAGTAGATTTCTAAGGGCCCAAAATGTGGCAAAACTTTCCTAAAGTGTAGTGAGATTGTGAATAGAATGTAGGCCCTGCTCAATCTGTTTTTCCTAAATCACCTCCCCAGGAACTAAGATCATCTACAAAGGCAACTGTGATGTTCTGGACACATTTTTTGTTCCTATAGTGAAAACAAGGTTAACTGGAAAGGGTAGGCGAATTTCTTAAGAGACAGTTCAAGAAAAGAAAAAAAATGTGACAATCAAGAAATATAAAAGAATTAGAGAGATTGGTTGGATAACAAGATCTGGGCCACTAGCTCTGTAACAGCTAATAGACATGACTTCCACAGACAATTTAAGAATCATCAAGAGCTATTCAATTAAGATAGAAATAATTATCTGATATCTGAGGGTGATCACAGAATGTAAATTTTGAGGATGGCAAAAGGATTGGTTGAAGTTGGCCTATGTGTATTTGGGCTGGGAGGGGCAATGAGACAATTACATGACTGATACCTTAGGAACCTGGGGTTTAGAAGCCTTATGTTGAACTTAGTGACACCTAGATAAGTGCAATGACAAAATCTCATTCCCCAAAAGTGGCCTAAGGTAAAATTATAATGGAAACAGAAGTGTCCCTTGTGAGGAAAGACTGGAATAGGTATGGGAGTTTTATCACAATGAGCACCATTGGAAATACCAATTGTGTGCATAAGAAAGAAAGAACAGTGCAAATGTCTGTTGCTTGTATAGTTTGGACATCTTTCCCCTCCAAATCCTGTGCAGAAATTTGATCCTCAATGTTAGAGGTGGGGATTGGAGGGAGGTATTTGGGTCATGGGCCATAACCTCGTAAATGGCCAACTGCCCTTCTCATGGTTGTGAATAAATTCTCACTCTATTAGTTCATAATAGCTGGTTATTTAAAGGCTCCTGGAATCTCCCCCCTCTCTCTCACTTGCTCCTTCTCTTGTTATGTGACACATCTGCTCCCACGGCACATTCCACCTGGATTGGAAACTCCCTGAATCCCTCACCAGAAGCAGATGCACATGCCATGCATCTTGAACAGCCTACAGATGCTGTTTTCTTTAGAAATAAAGAACCTCTTTTCTTTAGAAATTACCCAACCTCTGCTATTTTCTTTATGGCACTATTGGCATCCATGTATGTTGTCCAGAGGCCTGGGGATCAATGTACATCATCTGTCATCACAGATGCCAAACTATGCCTTACAAGAGCATTGTGGCCAGCCTGCACAATCCATTGCTGCCACTGATGGAGCATGCAAACACCACTCACCAGTCTGAGGGTTCATCCACCATTGCTACTAACACCTGAACATGCCACCTGGAAAGCCAAGGATCAGTCCTCCCAGACTATTATCACTGGTGTTCACATAGACCACCAAGGAGTCTGAGGACTTGCATTTCCAGTCTTCAACATCTAACACTAGTGCCTTAGCACCCAACCAAAAGAAAAAGCACAATGTCTATCATCATGAAAACAGACTGGTATAAGAAGCTCCCTGGAGATGTGCAAAGGCATTGCTTGAACTCAAATGGAGTTCCACGGGCTTCTGAACCTTGAGCAGCTGCAGTTTGGTGAAATTTTAAGAGCCCAACCCCAGAGCTCTTCATCCTGCTCTGGGGTCACTAGTACAACTGCCAGCTTCCAGGCCAAGTAAAGGGAAGGGAAGTCAGGGGCTTTTGCATACCCTAAGAACAAATATTGCCTCCCCCACTTTGGGCTGCTTCAAGATTGAGTTGTAGGCAGATTACACACCCTACAGCTGTATAAATCCTTCAGAGCTGTTTGCTTAGTTGCTCCCCCAGAGGAAGGCTTACCCTTGCCAATGACAACCCTATAGTTCATCACTGATTCCCTTGCCTGAGTATATTCCTGGAAGTCTGGAGACCACTCTACTCCTACCTGGCATAGCTAATGCCCCAACCCAGGTGGCCTGAGAACAAGTCTTTCAGCTCTGTACCAACCCTCCAGGATTCAAGCATGCTGCCCAGGGCCTGGGTGATAAAATTTGTGAAATAATGTAAGCTCAAGGAGGGGAAAATTCCCCTTGGTCAGAACTGAGAGGAGAGTATGGTGTGGGTTCACACAGTGTCACAGGAGTTGGATGCCCTACCATTGGCAAGACTTGACTTGTCAATAAAGGGTATGGCCTGGGACACCAAGCTTGTCCCAGGCAGGGAATCCTACAGTGTGGGACTATTTTGCAACCTGGGCACAGGCAGCTTGGAAATTGGACTAGCTGTTTGGCCTGCTGCCAGAGAACATGTTATGGTCTTCTGGTGGCGGGAGACCCTTCCACTGGTCAAGATGGTGAGAGCAAGGTACCATCTGCTAATCTGTGGATCCAGGTTGCCTCTCCCTTCCAGTAGAAACTCTTTGCTATAGCATAGATGCCCCACCCCTCAAACACAATGTTGACCCAGAGGCTTCAGAAAACCCCCCCAATTCCTTTTGGGGGCAGTACTTAAGCCTGAGCTTGGGGAGCTTAAACATGGGCCTATCTAACCTAACCCTACTCAGCTGGGCTATCCCATCTGCCTCAGTGGAAGAACATAGGGCAGGAAACACTGGGAGTTTTATGGCCCTAGTTATCACTTGTTGGTTAGCAAAGGCCAAACATAAATTCCACTTTTAAATACCAGATAAATTCAAAATATTGATTTTGAAGAAGCTCAATCAAAGAGGAAGTTGAAAAATAACACAAAAAAGTCAGAAAAAAAATTAAGAATGAAAAATTTGCTAAACAAATATGTAGTTAATAATTTTTTTGAACCCCAGAATTTCCAGGAATGAAAGATTTATTGAAGGAGTTACAAATACAGAACTTTCTGCAAAGTTCTGAAAACAGAATAGACTAAGCAGAAGAATTTCAGAGCTTAAAAATAGGTGTTTCAGACAACCCCAGCGAGATTAAAAAAAATCTTTTAAAAATAATTTTTTAATGAGCAAAGTCTTCAGGAATTATGGGATTGTGTAAAGTGTACAAACCTGCAAATTGTAGGTATTCCTGACGGAGAAGAAGAAAAAGAAAAGGTAGAAAACCTATTTGAGGTAATAACTGAGAAAATGTCCCTAGTCTTGCATGAGATCTGGGCATCCAGACACGAGAGGTTCGCTGAACACCAGGAAGTACATTGCAAGATGGACATCACCAAAGCATATAGTAATTTTACTTTCTAAAGTCAATGTGATGGAAAAAATCCTAAGAGCACCAAAGGAAAAGCATCTAATCACCTATAAAGGAAATCCCATCAGAACAGCAGAAACCTTATAATAGCAAGAACCCAGAAGGGACTGTGGTCCTATTTTTAGTTTTCTTATACAAAATACTATCAGTCAAGAATTTTGTACCCTGCTAAACTCCATAATAACTAAGTTCCATACTTGAAAGAGAAATATAGTCTTTCCCAGGCATGCAAAAACTAAGGGAATTTGCCAACACTAGACCAGCCCTATGAAAAATGTTCAAAGGACTCTGAAACATGGAAATGAAACATTGGTATTCAGCATCATTAAAACACATAAAGTCATAAAATCCGTAGGTCTTATGTAGGTCTTGTAAAACAATTACACAATTGAAACTACAAAAAAAAGCTAGGTAATGACATTATGACAGAAACAGAACTGCATGTGTAATTTATTTTGCATGTAAATGAATAAAATGTTTCACTTAAAAGATTTAGATTGGTTCAATGGATTAACAGAACATATTCAGACTATATACTGCCTATAAGAAACCCTTATACTTGGGCGGCGCCTGTGGTTCATCGAGTAGGGCGCTGGCCCCATATACCGATGGTGGCGGGTTCAAACTCGGCCTCTGCCAAACTGCAAAACAGAAAAATAGCTGGGCATTGTGGCATGCGCCTGTAGTCCCACCTACTCGGGAGGCTGAGGCAAGAGAATCACCTAAGCCCAGGAGTTGCAGGTTGCTGTGAGCTGTGTGATGCCACAGCACTCTACCGAGAGCAATAAAGTGAGACTCTGTCTCTACAAAAAAAAAAAAAAAAGAAAGAAACCCTTATACTTAAGGTAAAGGACAAAAAGATATTCCACAGGACAAAAAGATATTCCACAGGAAAAGAAACAAAAATGAGCAAGAGTAGTGTACTCCTAACGTTTATGATAGACTTCAAATCAACAATAGGAACAAAAGACAAAACCATTTTATAGTGATCAAGGGATCAATTCAATAAGAAGATATAACAATTCTAAATTTATGTCCATGCAACACTGAAGCATGAATTTCATAAAATAAATACTACTAGACCTATGAAAAGAGATAAACAACAGATGAGATAGGGCGCATTTAGGGTGTGATCCTAGCACTCTGCGAGGCTGAGGTGGGTGGATTGCTTGAACTCACAGGTTTGAAACCAGCCTGAGCAAGTGCAAGACCCCACCTCTAAAAAGTAGCTAGATGTCATGGCTGGCACCTGTAGTCCTAGCTACTCTGGAGGATGAGACAAGAGAATCATTTGAGCCCAAAAGTCTGAGGTTGCTGCAAGCTACTCTACCAAGGGTGACAAAATGAGACTCTATCTCAAAAAAAAAGAGAGAGAGAGAGATAAACAACAATTAACAATACAATAGTGGTGGGGAGTCAACACCCCACTGACAACACTAGACAGATCATTGAAAATCAGATCAACAAAAAATACTGAATGTGAATTGTACTGCAGACCAATGGACCTAATAGACATTTGATATTCTCCCGAACAACAGCAGAGCATGCATGAAACATTCATCAATACATGAAACATTCTCTGAGATAGACCATATGTTAGACATAAAGCAAATCTTAAGAAATTTTAAGGAATCAATGGATTTATTAATCCGTTCATGGGTAAATGGACACTTGGACTTCTTCCATGACTTAGCAATTATGAATTGTACTGCAATAAACATTCTGGTGCAAATATCTTTGTTATAAGATTTTTGGTCTTCTGGATATATACCTAATAGAGGAATTGGAGGATCAAATGGCAGGTCCATTTTTAAACAAATGAAAAGAAAGACACAACACATCAAAACCTCTGTGATAAAGCACAAGCAGTGCTAAGAGAGAAATTGATAGTATTAAATGCCTACACTAAAAAGAAAGATCAACAAGACAAGGGTGCCCACTGTCACCACTCTGCTGAACATAGTACCAGAAGTCCTAGCCAGAGCAATCAGGAAAAAGAAAAAAATAAAAGGCATCCAAATCAGGAAAGAAGAGATTAAACTATCCCTGCTTCCTGATGATATGATCTTGTACCTAGAAAACCCTAAAGACTTCCTCAGAATACTTGTAGAATTAATAAATAAACTTGGTGAAGTAGTAGGTTACAGAATCAAGTTGACACAAATCATTAGTATTTTAGTTTTAAGTGAAAAGTGTACCTCTTGTAAAGTTGTTCCAAGGAATTTTCTTCTTTTTGATGCAATAGAAAATGAAATTGTTCTCTTAGTTTCATTTTTACATTGCTCATTGCCAATGTATAAAACACATTTTATGACACATGTATTGATCTTATATCCTGCACCCTTGCCAAACTTATTTACTAATTCTAATGTTCTTGTAGTTGGCTCTTTAGGATTTTCTTTATACAAGATTATGTCTTCTGCGATAAGAGATATTTTTATATCTTCCTGTTCAATTTGGTTTTTTTTCCTCTATATCTTTGCCCAATTTTGCTGAGTAGAACTTTCAGAACAACTTTAAATCAGAGCAGCCAGAGCAAACATCCTTATTTTGTTCCTGATCGTAGGAGAAAAACCTTCAGTTTTTTGCCACTGATATAATATTAGCTACAGATTTTTCAAAACTGTGTTTTATTGTGTTTCTAGTGTGTTTAGTGTTTTTATTATAAAGAAATATTGAATTTTGTCTAATATTTTTTCTGTCTAAGCTAATCACATAGATTTTGTTCTTTATATTAATTGCCTTTTTAATGTTAAATCAACATTGCATTTCCTTCCAGGAGTAAATACCTCTTTGTTGTAGAATATGTTTTCTATATTTTGCTGTGTTTGTATTTAGATTTGCTATTACTTTTAAAGATTTTTAACTATATTCATAGTAAATATTGGTCTGTAGTTTCTTGTGAAATCTTTGTCTGGTTTTATTATCAGGATAACAGCAGATCTAATTAAATGAGTTGAGGGTTCCTTCCCCTGGAGCCTTTTGAGAGAATTGGTGTTAATTATTGTCAAATCTGTGATTCATCAGTGAAGCCCACTTGGCCCGAGATTTTTGTTTGGGTATTTTTTATTATAATTTCATTTCTTTACTGTTTATATTCATTTATATTCTATTTATGTTCAGATTTTCTATTTCTTCTTGAATTATTTTGGTAGTTTGTATCTTTGTGGAAAGTTGTCCATTTCAGCAAGGTTATCTTATTTGTTGGCATGCATACAATTGTTCACAGTAGTTTTTTAGAGAGTCTTGCTCTGTCACCCGGGCTAAAATGCAGTGATATCACTATAACTCACTGCAACCTCAAACTGCTGGGCCCTGGTGATCCTCCTGCCTCAGACCCCTGCCACCACACCCGCCTAATTTTCTATTTTTTGTAGAGACAGGGTCTCTCTTTTGTTCAGGCTGGTCTTGAATGCAGTATTTTTTATAATCCATTTTATTCCTGTAAGGTCAATAGTAAGGTCTGCTCTTTTATTCCTGCACTTGAAACTTGGTAATTAAGTATTCTGTCTCTCTCTCTCTCTCTCTCTCTCTCATCTTTCTCTTGGCAGCTTAACTGATTTTTTCAAAGAAACAACTTTTAAATTCATTAATTTTCCCTGTTAATTTTTTATTCTCTGTTTCTTTAATTTCAACCCCATTATTAATTATTTCTTTCTCTTTCAAGTTTTGGTTTTATTTTCCTCTTATTTTTCTTAAAGCACAAAATTAAGCTATGTATTTCAGATCTTTTTTCTCTTTATAATATAGATAGTTACAACTATAAAATCCCAGTAAGCATTGCTTTCCCTGCATCCCTTAGGTTTAAGCATAATGTGCCTTCATTTCCATTCCTCTTGAAATATTTTCTAATTATTCTTGCGATTTCTTGTTTGAACCATTAATTATTTAGGACTGTGTTATTAAATTTTCGCATGAAAGTATTTGTGAGTTTCCTAAATAAAGTTCTTCTATTCCTTTCCAGTTTTATTTCTTTGTAGATATAAAATGTACTTTGTAGTATTTGAATGCTTTTAAATTTATTGAGAATATTTAATGTGAGAATAATTTTACCAGGGAATTTTTTTTTACCAGAGAATATTTAATGTGGAAACTTTAAAAAAAATGTATATTCTCTTGTTGGGTAGAATATTCTACAGATGCCTATTTCACTTAGTCGGTTTATAATGTAATTCAAATCTTATATTTCTTTGTTAATTTTTTCTCTAGGTGTTCTATTATGAAAAATATGATAGTAGGCTTTCAATTTTGAAAGTAAGCCTTTCAATTGCAACTGTCAAATTATTTCTTCTTTCTTCTTTCTTTTCTGTCAGTTTGACTTTCTTATGCTGTCTGATAAGTAAGTTCACAAATTTATTCTAGAAAAAGTTCTACATACCTCATTGCTGAATATCAGTAAGTTCATTTTTGAAGTATTCCCCTTGGGAAGCTACGCACCAATGCCAACACCTAATCCACCCTTCAAAACAATTTTGAAACTCTTTCTGAAATAACCATCAAAGCTGTTGTCATATTACCCTTGATGTCATGAATGTCATCAAAATGTTTTTCTGTCAATATTTCCCTTATCTTCAGGTAAAGAAAAAAGTCACTGGGGGACAGGGATGAAGTGTCAATACAGTTATTTGTTTAAAATCTCCCTCACAGATAGTTCTATGTGAGCTGGTACTTATCACGATGCAAGAGTCATAACCTTTTTCATGCCAAGATTTTCAGTTAAGATTATCCTTACTGTTTCTCTATTAATGACCTTTTTTGTTTATTTTTTTTTATTTTTTATTTTTTTTTTTTTTGAGACAGAGGCTCAAGCTGTCACCCTGGGTAGAGTGCCGTGGCATTACAGCTCACAGCAACCTCCAATTCCTGGGCTCAAGCGAGTCTCCTTGCCTCCGCCTCCCAAGTAGCTGGGACTACAGGCGCCCGCCACAATGCCCGGCCATTTTTTGGTTGCAGCCGTCGTCGTTTCGCAGGCCCAGGCTGGATTCGAACCTGCCAGCTCAGGTGTATGTGGCTGGTGCCTTAGCCCGTTGAGCCACAGGCGCCAAGCCTATTAATGACTTCTTGATCTGCTATGCTTCTCACAGTCAGCCAATGATTTTCCTGCACAATTTGATGAATTTTTGCAATGTTTTCACCAGTTCTGCTTTTTATTGTTTGGCTGGACCTCTTTCCATCAGTGACACTCTTTCTCTCCTTAGAAAAATGTTTAATCCATTTGTACACTGATATTTTCTTCATGGCATTAGCCCCGTAAACTTGGACTAACATGTCCCTGATTTATCTTCCACTCTTGCAAGTTTAACAAGAAATTTAGAGGAGCAAAATTAGAAGCTCACCCATGCATGTTGTAAAGCAATTTAAAAAGTGAGGCTTCTGAATGGAAGTGCTGTTGCACGTGAGGGGTCCTGAAGTCACCAGAGACTCAGATGTAGAGCCCACTATTGAAATGGTATGGGGCAGGAAATGACTAAAAGCTCTTAATGGCAAGTAGCAAAGAAACTTTATTTCTCCACAGCTTAAATAGCCAGGGCTGCACGTACACACCATTAATCAGTAATCACATGAATGCACTGTAAAACTTGATTATTTTTCTCATAATACCTATAAATCTACTGATTAACAAATACACATTCTTCTTTGTTTTTCACTTAATTCTAAAAAATAATAATTTCACATCATGTTTTGACTATTTAACCTTTAACTGATACGTCACAAAGCCACAGCAGGGGAAAGAGTTGATTGTATCTCCAATCTCTCAGGAGGCCCATGGCCACCTGGAGGCAAAAACTCATTGTCTTGCTAAACCACAGCTTGCAAGTTCTTAAGACTTACTGATGACATGCCTTGCATGCATCAGCCTCTGGCCATGTCACTGGAGCTGGACTTTTACCTCCAAAGCATCCAGGTTTAAGGACTTATTGTTTGAGTACAGCCCAGGCTCCAGTGTTACTGTGTAAAGCAAGAAACTGTCACTGCTCTCTCTTAGGTAGGTGGGCACAGAGACATATAGGCTTTTAGCCTATAAAGTGCCCAAGTCACAGTCTTCTTTAAAAGGATTGTAACAAGTATACTTAAGTTTAAAAGTTGAAAAAAAATAAATTTACAAATGTTTGTTTGTTGCCCTAATTAAAGCTTCACATTCTTGCCACAGCACACAAAAACACACAGTAGAAATGCATGCTGCCAAATGTGGACATGAACACAGCTATGAGACACTGATATCTCAAGGTTATGAAACCTTACCTAGTTGTTTGTATAGTGCTATCAACATAAGCACACAGTGGCAAGTTCACAAACTTAATCGCCAAACCTCTGTGTTTTGGTGCTCTGTTATTAGCTGTTTATGTGTTTATATTTGTTATATTATTCTGATAGACTGAACTTCTGTCATTATAAAATGTCCTTTTTTTTTTTTGAGACAGAGTCTCACTTTGTCACAAGCGTGTCACGGCATTGTAGCTCACAGAAACCTCAAACTCTTTGGCTTAAGCAAATCTCTTGCCTCAGCCTCCCAAGTAGCTAGGACTAAAGGCACCTGCCACAACACCCAGCTACTTTTAGAGAAAAGGTCTTACTCTGGCTCAGGCTGGTCTTGAACCTATGAGTTCAAGCAATCCAACCCACCTCGACCTATAGGCATGAGCTACCGTGCCTGACCCTATAAAATAAAATATGTCCTTACTTATCTCTACTAACTCTTTTGTTTCACCAGTATTAGTATTACCATTCCACCTTTAATGTGGTTGTTGTTTGCAAGATACATTTTTTCTGATCATTTTACTTTCAAGCTATTTATATGTATCTTTGATTCTGAAGTTTATCTTTTGTGGATAGAATATAGCTGGATCATATATTTGTCCATCTTGACAATATTTGCCATTTGATGAGATTGTTCAATCTATTCACATTTAATGTTATTAATATGGTCAGATTTATGTCTGTTTCTCCATAATTGGTCAGATTAAGTGTTATTAATATGGTCAGATTTTTGTTTGTCTGTTTCTCCATAATTGTTTTTATATGTATTAGACGCATATTTTCTAATGTGGCATTTTGCTAGAGTTTATCATATACATCTTAATGGAATTAGCTTCAAATTTACACTAACTTAATACAGTGATATACAGAAGTGTTACTCTGCATTATATACACATGATCTTATGTAATTGCTTTCTAAGTCATCTATGAAAAACAAGAGGACAAAAGTGCTTTTAAGTTGTTTTTTTGTGATTGCATAATTACATTTGACAGTGTTCTTTTCTCTTATGCATGTGGATATTATTTGCCTTCATGGACCACTTGCTTTCAATATTTCTTGTAAGTTAGGTATACAAACAATAAATTTTCTCACTTTATGTTTATTGGGGAAAGTCTCTATTTGTGTTTATTTTTGAAAAATAGTTTTCCCCAACCAAGATAGAAGATTCTTGGTAGAACTTGTTTTTGTTTCCCCATGAGCACTGTGAAAATGTTAACCCCCTCCTTTAGGTCTCCATTCTCTCTGTTAAAAAGTCAGTGATTACTAAGTACAGTGACTCTCACCTATAATTTCAGCATTTTGAGAAGCCCAAGTGCGAAGACTGGTTGAGGTCAGGCATTCAAGACCAGCCTGAGCAATATACTGGAACCCCATCTCTACAAAAACAGAAAACATAGGCTGGTGTTGTAGAAGATACTTGAGAGCTGAAGTGGGAGGATCACTTGAGCACAGATGTTTGAGAATGAAGTGAGCTATCATGACCTCACTGCCCTCACATCCAGGAAACAAAAAGTCGACTGTTAAACTTATTGGGATTAATTTTTTCAACTGAAAAATAATACAATTTATAATTTTACACAAATTTTAATTCTTACAAAGGGTCACAGTTGTCAGGTTGGCCATCCTGACAGGCAAGAAAGGATAGCTTTTTCCAAAGACTGCAAGCAGGCCCTTCAAGGGAGGGGAAAGTAAGGCAGAAATCTATACCTTATGGATTGGCTAAATATACATATTAAATAGATTATAGGAGGAACTGTGAATACTCACAAAGGGGATGCTAAGGGATGCATATTGAATAAGCATGTATGTTACATCATATGACCCATATTCATTTTGGAGTGAAGACTTAATATTTAAATGCATTACAATTAAATCCTATACAACAAAAGGTAAAGCAGGGACATGAAGGCACTCAGTGCACAGTCTCTGTAAACCAGCTAGAACCAGTCCATGCTCAGTGGTCTCTTATCAGGAGAAAGTTTGTAAAATTATTCTCTTGTCCAATTAAACCTGTAGTTATGGCTTGTGAAAAAAGAGTCAATTAGTCAGTGTCTGGTAGTCAATGAACTACAATTGTGTTGATACTGCTTATCCGGAGGCCAATGCTTTGCTTAGCTACTAAAAAAAGAAAAACCTTGCAGCACTTAGAACATACTTTATTCTTTAAGTGTAGGGGCCCTTGATTTGTAGGGGTGTCCTATTTTTGGCCTGTGGGCCACATGCAGATTACTTGAAGACTATCTTGCTTATCTGTGGTGTCAGATATCACAAAAAGTATGCACAGATCTTTTCTTTTGCTCATCAGCTACCATTAGTGTTTATGTATTTAATTTGTGGCCCAAGACAACTCTCCTTCTCCCAATGTGTGGCAAAAAAGAAAAAAAAGACTGGATAACTATAATCAAACACTATAGTGTTTGATTTCAGATATTTAACAAACCTTGCACTGATGGTAGAAATTCCACTTGGTAATGATAAGTAATCCTAATTGTATATTGTGAAATTCAGTTTTCTAATATTATGTTAAAGATTTTTGAAATTGTATTCATGATGGCTATCAGTTAGCAGTAGTATTTCCTTGATAAAGTTTTTGTAAGTTTTGGTATCAAGGTAAAAATTTCTCATATAAGGAAAAAAAAAAACACATGCTCAGTCAACAATGCAATATATACACTATCCAGAAACTTACTTTCAAGACTGAATTCTTCAGCTGTTCTTTTCCATGGCTGTATAAAGAGGAACGATGTGCATTCCAAATTATCTCTAAACCAGAAAGCCTGGAACATAAACCATATTAAACATAGCATCTGGCTACAGACTAGCCACAGAAGTACAGTGCTAAGACTTGCTATCATATGAGGTTTTGAGGTTGAAATGATATCTGGAGGTTTGGGAACAAGTTTAACAATAACAGCACTTGAGAGCTGTCTTTGGATGTAGGCTGTAGTTTGAATCAATGGCATTAGACATTTCACATTTCACTTTCCCACATGCATCTTTGTGTACTTTGGGGAAAAAACAACACCAATCACATATCAAATTTCTACAAGCTCCTGCCCATATGTAAATGTGTGCTTGCATATGCACATATCAGTGGCCACAAAACTTGCTGACTTTCCAAGGAATGTATGATAAATTTCAGATGCTTGGGAACTGTAATCAAGGCCGGGGTGCAGTAGTGGTTCTTGTGGTGTGACTGGGATGATAAGCACAAGTCAGAAATTAGGGTTCAGGGACTCCAGAGTTGAGAACTCCTTGAACTTCCTTGAACACTGGAAGATGCTTTACTCATCTTTTATGCCTGCCACAGCTCACTAATAATGCCATGTGAAATGGATGTTACTTTTTGTACTAAATAAGCTGAGCATTTTTCTGAATCTTTTTTGGTAATTCTTCTACGAAATGACTCAAGTCCATGGGAACACACAGTTTTGATGGTATTTAGAGATGGGCATTGTGGTGGCCAGGTATTACACAGGGCTGTGCACCTGTGAATATGCAATAAATCTCGGTTAATGGGTTGGCTTGTGCAGGCAATACCTGATACAGTTCTCCTAAAGATCAAACAATGAACTAAATAATCTTGTAAAGTGTCCTCCAGCTTCATAATTCTGCTTTTGTCTTTTTTTATTCACAGATGAAAGATGATACTGAGAGTTACAATATTGCCTGTTTCTACATGTGAATTTTAATAAATGATGCATTACATATTATACTTTCTACCTCAGGAAAAAAAATAAAAAAAAGACTAGATAACTCTGAACCCTTGTCTGGCATAGCCTTGGGTCTTGTGTCTAATTTGGAGTCTTATTGCCACAAAGAGTCCATTCTGTCAATCTTATAATTTCTATTTTAACATCAATGCTGGTCAGTTGTGTTGAAGGACAAGAAGGTAGTCTATAATAAGGCAAGTCTAACCTCCCATCCTATCATGGATGAGAACTTAGTTTTTAAGGTTTCTCTGTGGTCTTCTTGGCCAAAGGAGAGTCCATTCAATTGGTTGGGGGCTTAGGATTTTATTTTTAATTCTCACCTTGTAAGCAAAGAGTGGTTTTTCTATTGCTACTTTCAAGATTTTCTCATTGTCTTTGAGATTTAGCATTTTTATTATCATGTGCCTGTTTGTGGATGTCTGCCTATGGGTGCCTTGAGCTTCCTGGGTGTGAATTGTATTGTTTTTCAATAAATTTAGGATATTTTCTGCCATTATTTCCTCAAATATGTTTTCTATTCCATTCTTATTCCTCTCCTCCTGGTATTCATACATATGTTGATGCACATAGTATTGGTCCCATTTCTCTAGGGCTCTGCTCATTCTTCTCTAGTCTTTATTCTCTGTGGTTTTTCAAGTGCATACTTTTCTGTACATCTTTAAGTTCACAAAGTCTTTATTCTGCCAGTTCAAAAAATATACATACTTTCTCTTTGTTGATTGCCTCTACTGGATGCAATATTGTCATCATGTCTGGTCTTATTTATTGAATCCTGTTTTCCATTAGTTCTGTGAAAATATTTATCATGGCTATTTTGAAGTCTTCTGCTAAATTCAAAGTCTGGTTGCTCCCACAGGCAGTTTGGATTGCTGCCTTCTTTTTCTGGTGTATAGTCTACACTTTTTGCCTGTCTCATGGTTTGCTTGTGTGTTTTGCAAAGTGGTCATTTAAAGATGATGTAACAACTAGATACTGGCTCAGACTTGGGACTTGGTATTGACTTGTTTTTTTAGTAACTAGCTAGATATTTTTGTGAAGTCTGTTTTCCCTGCAGTGTGAGGCTTGATAATGCTCTTCAGAGGGTGCAGCTGTGGGTACAGCACATGCACAATCACCAAGGATGACCCAGGTTTTAGCAGAGCTCCTTCTAACTCTTTCTTTGATGCACCTGTTAGGCTCCACTAATTGGTGGCTGATTGTGCCATTGTTTTTGACAATATCCTGGGGAATAAATTGCTCCACATTTATGTCCAATTAAATTTAAGCCCCTTTGCTGAGATAGTTTTTGAGGACAGCATTTGAAGTTTGACCTAACTCCAGGCAGGCTCCTACCAGATTTTTCCCTTCCTGATTATCTCAGGCAAACCAGTTGGCTTACAGTTGAGCTGATGATTCCACCAATTTCCATTCAATTGCCTTTCACCAAAATCTTTACTGTGTTTAAGAGCACCCTTAGGATTTTTTATACTCTGTTTCAAACCAAGACAGTTCCTTTATGGAGCCTGTTGGAGACTTCTGTTCTTAAGGCCTTTCTTCCCTTCTGAGAAAAATCTCTGAAACCAGATTCCCAGACCTAGGTTGGGAACAGTGGCTGCTTTCTCTCTCATAGATACCCTTGCTTTAAGAAGAGGGTGTCCAACCTTTTGGCTTCTCTGGGCCATAATAAAAGAATTGTTTTGAGCCACACATTAAATACACAAACTCTAACAAAAGGTGACGAGCATAAAAAAGGTCCATGCATAATTTTCCTGACATCTGCCACCACAGATAAGTAAAAAAGTCCTCACATAATAATCCTAATTTTGCAGCAGCCCATTCAGAGAATCTTAAAATCATGGAAAAGTGTTCAAAGTTTACAATCACTAATATAGAAAATGTACATATCTAAGTAATAAAATATCTTTTTGATTTTTTTATTGTAAAAGTAAAAGAAAAGTGGTCAACACAAAGCTAGTGAGATATTAGACATTGCACTTGAGGAACAAATGCATCAATATCTAACTCAATGGAAATGAGTTCTAAAGGTGCTCATCAAATATTTTTGTTCTAATTTTACCTTTAATGAGCTTCATTCTTGAAAACATAAATGTAGGTGCTGTCAAAAAGCAGTGAAATGGGGAGGGCAGAGGTAAGATGGCCGACAGGAGCCAGCTTTCCACAGAGACTCCCATCTAGAAGGAGAGTTAAAGGACAGAAGTTTAGCAAGAAAGCCAATGGCTCAAATCTGAGCCAAGAGAGAAGGTTGAAGAATGCACATCAACCCTGTTGAGGTGAGCTGGGACCCCCAAGGAAAAAAGGTACAAAATCCATCGCCAAACAGATGGGAGTCCCTCCCCCATGAGAATGGCTCACAGTACACTCCATACAAACAAGCCAGTAGAGTTCAAATATCCTCCCATTTTATCCCATGGGAGAGACCCTCTAAAAACCAGCCCTCCTTCCCCTACTAGGGTGCCATGGTACTCTCCTGCCAGGCATAAAACTGTCTAAAACTGTATATATTCTCTACCTGCAGTTTTGAACTCCCAGCACTCCTCTCCACTCTCACCCTGAGGTCTGGAGGCCTGTCCCCCATGGAGTCCAGATTCTTGGGCATTTTCTCCAGGGAGGTGGATGGGGCATGGGCTATTGCTGACCTGTGCTGATTCTCCGGCACAGGAGAAGGGAGAGGGTGATCAGCTAAGAGGGAACCTCAGCTGTGAGGGAACCAAACAGGAGTGGCAGTGCCCCAATGCAAAGAGTGGCAGCAGCAGGAACAATAAGGCTCACACCCCTGGGGCTATTTTGAAAGGATGTTCCCAGTCTCTCTGGGCAATCAGAGAAAGCTGGGCATCTTCTCCAGTAGCAGTCACTGGCTGAACAGATCTGGGATGGAAAAGCAGTGACATTAATAAGGCGTGATTGTGAAGTGAGGGATATTTTTTTCTGGAAAGGTAAATCTATAAATGTCTAGTAAGGAGACATGATCATATTTTTGTTCAAGTTGAATGTCAGATTGCATTCTATTTGAAAATTGGCAGGTAACATATTTATGTCAACTGAAAATGTAGTGGCAAATGAATCAAAATGTTGTTTATTTTCCCAGAAATCTTGAAATTTATTTTTAAATTCTTGTTATCAAATCAAGGCTGCACATTTTTCACCTCTCACAGGCCTGTGTTTAGCCAACATGTCAAAATGCATAAAATTGTTTTCCTTAATTTGAGCTTGCCATAATTTCAGTTTCATCTGGAATGTTGTTGTGGTTTGAAAGATTGTATTGATCAATCAATTTTCAAGTTTACGATTACGTTTAATCATTTAAATGCATCATTACATCAACTAAAAATGCTAAATCTATAAGCCAGTTTTCATCATCAAATTCTGGCACAAATTTTATTTTGATACATAAATGAGACTTGACATGTTGCAAATCATAAAACATTTTCAACATATGGCCTCACCTTAGCCATCTTACTTCCAAAAAGTAAATGATGTAGCTATAGTCACCATTGATACCCCTAAGGAATTCATAGAATTGGCAATGATTCAATTCCTTGGCCTTTATGAAATTCACAGTTTTGAAGATAATGTGTGTGATATCCATTTGTAAAGCTTTTGCACATAAATGTTCTTGATTTACTATGCAATTACATTTCATCAATGTAAGTTTGGAGTGGCAATTTCATCATCTTCTATTAATTTTACAGATCCCTTTTTTATCTGCCATTGCTGGAGCACCATCAGTAACTATACCAGAGAAGTTGGTAATGGACAGAGAAAATATCTTTAACATATTTTTTACTGCTTAATATAAATCTTTTGATTTAGTTGTGTCTTTTAACGGCACCAAAGAAGCCATTTCTTTGGCTTCATCAGTAACATTATATTTGTCATAAATTACTCTAATAAAAATAGCAAGTTGAACCATATTTGTAGAGTCAGGACTATCATCCATTGCTAAAACATAAAATTTTTAAATTAGCAGATTTACTCTCTTAATTTCTTTTGTTGATTTTCCAATTTCTTCAATTCATCAGGCCATATGTGATGAAAGAAACTGAGTTTAGAAATATCATGTTTTTCAGAGCAAAGTATACCCACCAGGCTTTCCATATATTGCTTAGTAAACTCACCTTCAGTAATGGTTTTGACTTTTTGTTATTAAATATGATGTACCACATACATACCGTTTACAATGGAATCTATCTGAATTTTTAAAATTTTTCATTGAGAAGACAAACTTTTTCTCAGTTCTGCTTTTTGTCCTTATGCTACAATTATTCATAGGCATCGGACTTGGAAGCATGTTTTTGCAAATAATGCCTTTTTAAATTATAGTCTTTAAAAACATGCAAAAATTCTCTAAAAATTAAGCAGAAGGTCTTAATATTTGCCTTGACAAAAAGTTGTCATCTGTCCACTTTTCATTGATCAATATTCTTTCATTCATAATTTTTCTTTTGAGGGGTCCTATTTTCTTTTGAGATATTGTAGAAACCATTTTGGGATTGCAAAAATAATAATAGATACTGAACTATATTTACTTTTATTATGAAAATTAATTAACAGCAAGAGAAAATACGATAGTGGGACAACTACTCTATCCTTTAGCAATAACGTCGGGTCATTATTCACATCTTATACCAAAATGTATTTCATATAGAAAAAAAAAAGTAAGAGTCAAAATTAATACAAATAGCAACAATAATGTTGAGAAAGCAATGGGCTTTTTTAACAAGACACCAAAGCCAGAAATCATAAACAGAATAATTAATGTCATTGATCATTCACTTGCTTGCCTGCAAACCATTTTCTTTTTTCTTTTAACTTCAGATTAACGTGAGGGTACAAACAATTAGGTAACAATGTTTTTATTAGTTAGGAAGAGTCTCTGTTGTAGTTGTGTCCCTCCCCAGAAGGTGTACCATATATCCTTACATTGTACCCATTAAGTAGGAGCACACACATCCCTCTCCTTCCACCCTCTCTCCCTCTCTCCTTCCCCTTCCCCCATCTTGAATTGAAATAAGTTTTTATATTCTGTGGGCATGTATTAGATTATCTAGTGACTTCATATTAGTATTGAGTACATTGGATATTTGCTTCTCCATTCTTGTGATGCTTTACTAAGAAGAATGTGTTTCAACTCCACGCAGTTTAATACAGAAGATGTAAAGTCTCCATCTTTTTATGGCTGAATAGTATTCCATAGTATACATATACCACAATTTATTAATCCATTCCTGGGTTGATGGGCATTTAAGTTGTTTCCACATCTTGGTGATTGTAAATTGAGGTGCAATAAACAATCTAGTGCAAAGGTCTCTATGATAGAATGATTTTTTTTTCTTTTGGGAAGATGCCTCGTAATGGGATTGCAGAATCAAATGGTTGGTCTATTTTGAGTTCTTTGAGGATTCTCCTTACTTCTTTCCAAAGAGAATGTATTATTTTGCGTCTCAAAACAAATAGTCTCACCAACAGTATAAAAGTGTCCCCTTCTCTCCACACCAGTGTCAGCATCTGCAGCTTTGGGATTTTGTGAAGTGGGCTATTGTCACTGGGGTTAGATGAATCTTAGAAGAAAATATGAGAAAAACTCTTAAGGATGTTGGCATAGGGAAAAAATTTATGAAGACTTCAGTGGAAATTTCAACAACAAAAAAATTAAACAAATAGAATTTAATCAAGCTTATGAATAGCTAAGGACAAAATTAAAACAGACCAAAAAAACCAAATAAACTTAAAACAAATAGACAACATTCAGAATGGGACAAGATATTTGTATGTTAATAATCTGACAAAGGGTTGATCACTAGAAGCTATAGAGAACTCAAATTAATCAACAAGAAAAAAGCTAACAATCCCATCTATCCCTGGGCAAGAGACATGAACAGAAACTTCTCTGAGGAAAACACATCAGTGGCAAACAAACATGAAAAATCATCATCCCTCATCATCCCTAAACATCTGAGAAATGCAAATCAAAACCACCCTGCAATCCGTTTTCCAACTTCCTCTGGTGTGTTTTGTATTATAATCAAATGACCTCTATAAACTATATTTCCCAAACTTCCCTTCAAATGACTTCTGACTAGATTTTCCCAATGGAATACACTGATAAGAAATTGCAGAATGGGAGGAAATAAGCCACAATATTTATTCTAATTTTGTCCTTAGTTACTCAGAGGCTTAATTAAGTACCATTTGTTTATTGCTGTTGCAGTCTCTTTATCTACTATAGGCAATGTCTCCAGCTCTTAGCTATATCTCCATAGTAATTCCACCTTCTGCGGGATAACACATCCTACAGCCAGAATCCTGAGTTCTGTTAACACCACTCCTCCCTACAGCAACTGACAATCTCTGGGTTCCCTTGTTTGACTTTGCAAATTTCCAGCCCCTTAATCTGTTTCCAAAACTACATTTGCTCTATGTAAGTAAATGGCAAGGGCTCTTTTTTCCTGACTATTCCCTGCTGCAGTGACTATGTAAAACTCAAAAACTGCAAGAAAATACAAGAAAAATATTTAGGACATATATGAAAGAAAGAAAAAGAATAACACCTCTGATGCAAAAGAAGCTCTTATAAACGAGTAGGAAAATGGGCAAATATTTGAATAGAAAGAAAGACCAATAGATATTTACAAAACAAGAAATAGAAATGGCAAATAAGTTTTAAAAATAAATATTTTCAACTTGTTTAAAGTTGAATATGGAAATTAGAACATTTTGAGGCTTTACCTATTTTATTTTCTTGAGAGCAAGGGAAAGTAGGAACTATCAGTTCATCAAAAATTAGAAAGTATTGATGAAGTATTGATAATGGTCACTTTGTTGGTGGCTTCATGGACCATAGACCTTTCTCAGATTGGCACTTTCCAGAAAGAGCACAGATTTCCAGTAGCTCTTTCTGGAAAACATGTTAACAAAATAGTTCAAAATCCTTTAAATCCAAACATTTGATTCCTATTGGATTAGAAAACAGGATATATTTAAATAATATTGATTTGTAATTTATTTAGGGAATAATGGAATTAAACAAAATACCCATTTAAAGGGAATAAGTTTAAAATAGTGATACACATAGATTACAAATAATTTGATAAAATTTTTGCTTATTGATATAGACAGACTTTTGTACTATAGCATTAAGTTATACTAATGCTATAGTTACACACACTTCCCAAAATGATTCCAAGTTTCTAAAGAAATATGAAAAATAATTCTGGGAAGATACATGTTAAAATGTTCATACTAGTCATGTATGAACATTTAGTATGTTTTAGTTTAGCCAATAAATGTGTATATTTCATATATGTTTTATTTTTATTCATTTTTTGAGATAGAGTCTCACTCTGTTGCCCTACGTAGAGTGCTGTGGTGTCATCAGAGTTCACAAACTCTTGGGCTAAAGCAATCCTCTTGCTTCAGCCTCCCAAGTACCTGGGACTACAGGTGCCTTCTACAACAACTGGCTAGTTTTTCTATTTTTAGTGGAAATGGGATCACAATCTTGCTCAGGCAGGTCCTAAACTCATGAGCTTAAACAATATATGTGCCTTACCCTTGAAGAGTAGTTAGGATTACAGGCATGAGCCACTGTGCTTGGAGTACATATTTTTTATTTTAATTTCTCTTTTACATATTTCTAATTTGTATGTCTTCTTTGATTAATTTTTCTATGATTATGTATAAAAACAATAATTTTATAACAACAACTTTCCATTTTGAAAAATATAGATACATAATGAACTGGTAAACACCAGCATTTCTTTTCTACCTATAAAGTTACTTTCACTTACTGTTTTTATGCCAGTGTCAAATTAGCCTATATAGACAGAGTCAGGCTGGCTTGATTTAGCAACTGATATTTTGGTTTGAAAGCCAACTTGAGTTAAAGTGATAGAATTGGTGTCTCACCTATTTGATAAAGGAGGGGCTGGACTATTTCTTATGGAGTGGCCAATCATAGCTATCCCACTTCACCCTCTCTAGAAGTACTTTGATCATGGGGCAAATTAGAGCTTTAGCAGGAACCTAGAGTGGTGAGTAATAAAGTTGAGCAACAAGCTATCATGAACCCAAGAGCTTCTGGATAAATGATGGTAATGAAAATGATATGAAGTGGGAGAACAAAGGGGAGAATAGGACCAGGATCTCTCTCTGCTGTAATTAGAGAGAGATGTGGAGAAGGAAGGGAAAATGGGCAATGATATACATAGACATAGTGATAGGAAGAGAGAAATGGAAAAGAGACAGAAGAGAAGGAGCTACAAATTGAAGGAAAGTGCCATAGAGGACATCTACAACTGAGGCTGGTCTCAGTGTTAGTAACATTACAAGGCAAATAAGTAACAATTCATTGGAACACATGAGACTTTTACACTGTATTCCATGTGTATTTTATCTTTATTTTTATAAAACACATCAAGCCCCAGTTGGCAGCTCAGGATCTGATGGCCCAAAGACCCCTGGTAATTAGGAAGAGGAATCATGAAAATCAAATCTATTTACACTCACTAATTGGAAGCAAAGTATAAATAAACAAGCACCCCCCCCCAAAAAAAAAACTATCCTCAGGCTTGGTTTCTATCTCCATTATAGATCATATAAATACAAAAAAAAACCTATAGAATAGAAGAAAGTATTGGATGCTATACATCCAAAGAAGTGCTGATAACCAGCACTTCATCAATGAAGAACTCAAATAAATCAGCAAGGAAAGATCAAACAACCCTGTTAAAAAGTGTGTAAAAGACATGAACAGAAACTTTTAAAATGAAGATAGTCTGACCACCAATAAACACGTGAAAAATTGCTCAGTATCTCTAATCATCAGGGAAATTCAAATCAAAACCACAATGAGATATCACCTAACTTTAGTGAGAATAGCTCTTATCAAAAAGTCCTCAAACAACAGGTGTGAATACCAAAAGGAAAGAACACTAGTACAACCTCTATGGAAAGTAGTATGGAGATGCCTCAAAGAACTAAAAGTAGACCTTCCATTTGATCCAGAAATCCCATTACTAGGTATTCACCCAAAGGAATAAAAGAAATTTTATTTTAAAAAAAGACACTTGTATTCAAATGTTTATCGCACAATTCACAACTGCAAAGATGGGAAACAACCCAAGCACCCATCAACATGTGAGTGAATTAACAAAATGTGTTCTATGTATACCATGGAGTACTACTCACCCATCAAAAACTGGTGATCTCATATCTCTCATAATAACCTGGCTGGAACTGGAGATAATTCCTCTAAATGAAGTATCACGAGAATGGAAAAACAAACACCAGGTGTACTCAACAGTAAATTGTAGCTAGTCAATCAACACTTAGGTGCAAAGTAAAATGCAACAAAAATCAAGGAGATTGGAAGGGAAGGAGAAATCATGTAAATTCACACCTAAGTGGTTTAATGCACACTTTCTGGGTGAAGGACACACTTACAAATTTGACTTAAAATGTACAGAAGCAAATTATGTAATAATGATGTGTATACTCTTATTATATTCTAAAATAAAATATATAAGTAAACAAATATAAATAACTCGATGCTTATATCTATATATTTGCATCAATATTTTGGTATATTATACAAAAATTGATATTTATATCAACATAAATATAAAAGATTCTGATAGTGAACACCAAAATACATTAAACAGCATAATTTATAAGTACTCCTTTTTACTTTTGTTTCCTTTTAACTCCAGATTAGAAAATATTGAAGATCTTCTTGGATACTACTCTTGGAAAACAAATTGCACTCACTGAGAATCATTAAATCTGTGTATGACTTGGCTATTTTAACTTTAACTGGTTAGCTGGAAAGATCTGCCTAAATTAATAACACTCTGTGAAATTTTTAGTAAACCTGAGTGTCCTCGCTGGAGACTTTATTAAAAGTTTGGCACCATAGAGACTGGAAATTGGACAAGTTCCATGACTGTAAACAGGTTTTGTTGCACTTGCAAACAATGCACACTGGGCATTATTAGGAAACAGATAGGGATTGCTGGTAAAAGTACTGTGGTGTGACAGAATGAGAAGAGCATTTGTATCCAGGCATCCCTCTGGGCCAGAGACATCATTAGCAGGAAGAGCTTAAGTTTATTCTTCAAGGATCACTATTTTCATTATATAAAACAAAGTAGAAAACGTTAGAAAGCTAAAAACAAGCCCTTTTACTAAAGAAAATGAGGATAACAATCTAACGTTAGGCAAATTATCTTAGTGTCCTGTCTCCTGGATAGTCTTATATCAAAGATTTACCTTATGAAAAACCTCTACGTTCTCCCAGCTTTTTAAAAATAGTATGGCCACTCTAGTAAAGAACTTTGAAATGATTTTAGGCTAAATTCCTGCTAGCACCATCAAACTGTGATAATTTAATCAATAAATATTCCTTGCCCTTCTTTTCTTGCAAAACATTATGAGGACTCTGAACTCCAAAAGCACTCAATAACAAAAATAATGGCTGCTTGTATGGAGAACTTCAGCCTTCATCAGTTAATAACAATAACAAACCCCCAAAGTTTCATCTTCAAGGAAATAACATGCCAGTTCAGTAATTAAGGTTTGAATAGGAAAATATAAGAAACAATATTGGTGAACATATTGTAATGTCCCATCTTAATTTGAGTTTCTCCCACATAAAAGGGAGTTTATGTGGGAAAGAATCTTAAGAAGCATAACAAGAAATGGAAAAGTGAAACAGAGGAAGGAAGAAAGCCCAAACATTATATTAATGAGCAGGTTACACTTCAAGAAATCAAGAAACTTCTGGAAGCTAGTGTAAAATATACCTCAAAATTGATAACTAAGGAATACGAAAGTCAAGATCACCACTCTCATTTTTCATGGGTTAATAGTCATTTCTAGAATGTTATTTCTTGATGATTTATCCAGACCCTTTCCAAAGCCAAGTGCATTTGTATGGCCAGAGAATATCTATAGGGATAAAGACATAAAAAGACTTAGTTGGCCTTTCAAGTAACTGTCTGCATGCAACCTACCGGGTATCCCAGAGGCAATGAGCAAGGAAAGTATGTCTATGACAGGAGCTGGCAATAGGCACAGAGTTCTGACCTAAATAACAAAGAAAAAGATTAAAGAGCAATCAGCCTCCAGGAAGATTCAAGAAGGAAATCAGTAAGCAGCTGAGTGGGCCGCCTGCCAAAAGTAAAAAGAAGAAGCGGGAGGGTCTGTGACCCAGTCACCTACATTACAAGTTTGGCCATTGTAGATAGTTCTTGTAGACAAGGAGATGTATATGTAGATGTTTTCAGGAGGTACAAATATATAAAATATTTTGGTTTCCCACTGCATATAAAAGTTGTTTATTCTATACCATAGTCTAATAACTATGCAATGGCATTGTGTCAAGAAAAGTATATAGTTAATTTAAAAATACTCGCTTTTTTTTAATAGTTTTATTGAATCATAATTGTGTACTGCTAAGAACGCTGTAAGTGTAGCAGGCAGACAGCCCTCAGAAGGGGAGAAAATATTTGCAGGTTATGCCTCAGACAAAGGTTTAATAACCAGAATACACAGAGAACTTAAGCGTATTGGCAACAAAAGGGTAAGTGATCCCATCTCAAGGTGGGAAAAGGACTTGAAGAGAAACTTCTCTAAAGAAGACAGGCGCATGGCCGATAGACACATGAAGAAATGCTCACCATCCTTAATGATCAGAGAAATGCAAATCAAAATTAGTTTGAGATATCATCTAACTCCAGTAAGATTAGCCCACATAACAAAATCCCAAAACCAGAGATGTTGGCGTGGATGTGGAGAAAGGGGAACACTTCTACACTGTTGGTGGGAATGCAAACTAGTACATTCCTTTTGGAAATA